>APFE030020733.1:0-23384 GCA_000404065.3 Pinus taeda | reverse complement strand
TGAACCATGGTTCAGTGTTGTATTATGCCAAAGATTGTCTCAGTGTGTATATCAACCAATTGGTCAACCATGTTTATTTTATCATTTATTATATTTATCATAGGGTTTATATACCTTGATTTATAATACTTATCTTAGGTTTATCATAAGATTTTCTCAATACAAAAATCAATGATGGTTTACCATGGCCCAATGTCTCATTATGACAAAGATTGTTTCATTGTCAAAATCAATCATGGTTAACCATGGTACAATGTCGCATTGTGACAAAGGTCATCTCCGCATTAAAATTAATCATGGTGAACTGTAATAAACCATGGTCTAATGTCACATTGTGGCAATGATTGTCTCAATATGAAATTCAACCATGGTCAACCATGTTCGAACATTGCATTGTGGCAAAGATTGTCTCAATATTAAAATCAATCATGGTCAACCATGGTCAATAACTATGGTCATATTGTGACAAATTGTCTCTTGGTCCAACATCACATTGTGACAACCATGGTCATCCATGGTCAACAATGTTCCAACATCACATTGTGACAAAGATTGTCTCAATATGAAAATAACCCATGGTCAACCATCGTCAATAAATATGGTCACATTATGGCAAAGATTGTCTCTTGGTCCAACGCCACATGTTGACAACCATGGTCGTCCACGATCAACGATGTTCGAACACCTCATTGTGGCAAAGATTGTCTCAAAATGAAAATCAACCATGGTCTACCATATTCAATCATGGTCAACCATGGTCACATTGTGGCAAAGGTTGTCTCTTAGTCCAACGTGACATTGTGACAACATGGTAATCCATGCTCAACCATGGTGAAATGTCACATTATGACAAAGATTGTCTCAGTATGAAAATCAAACATGGCCAACCATTGTCCAACATCGAATTTTCAGAAAGGTTGTCTCAATATGAAAATCAATCATGGTCAACTATAGTCCAACATTCCATTTTAACAAATATTTTGTCAATATGAAAATCAACTATGGTAAACCATGGTCAATCATGTTTATTTTAGGGTTTATAATATTTATCCTTTGGGTTTAATAATATGCCCTTGGGTTTATAATATTAATCCCTTGGGTTAAATATTATTCCCTTGGGTTCATAATATGCGGGGGATTTAGAAATAATCCCTCGGGTATATAATATCAATCTCTTGGGTTTATAAGTCTAAGGGTTCATATTCCCAGGGTATAATATTATTCATAAGGTTTATAATATTAATCCTAGGATTTAATATAGATCCCTCAAGTTTGTAATCATGGTCAACCATGCGTAACCATGGTCCAATGTCACATTGTGACAAAGATTGCCTCGGTATGAAAATCAACCATGGTCAAATATCACATTGCAACAAAGACTATCTCAATACAAAAATAAACCTTTTTAAACATGGTCAAACATGTTTGTTTTAGAGTTTATAGTATTTCTATTAGGTTTTATATACCTAGGGTTTGTAAAATTAATCCCTTGGGTTCAATATTACTCCTTTGTGTCTATATTCCCTTAGTTTATCGTTCCCTTCGGTCTATAATATTAATATGTTGGATTTATTAATCTAAGGGTTCACTTTCCTATGGTGTAATATTATTCATAGGGTTTATAATATAAATCCTTGTGTTTGATATAAATCTCTTGCATTTATAATCATGGTCAACCATAGTCCAATGTCACATTGTGAGAAATATTTTCTCAATATAAAAATAAACCATGGTCCAACATTGAAATGTAGCAAAGATTGCCTAGATATGAAAATCAATCACGTTAAACCATGATCAAACATGGTCCAATGTCACTTTGAGACGGATTGTCTCAATATAAAAATGAACAATGGTAAACCACAGTCTACCATGTGTATTTAAGGTTTATAATATTTATCTTAGGGTTTATATACCTTGAGTTTATAATATTGTTCCTTTGGTTTATGTTACCTTGGGGTTTTAGAATTAATCCCTTGAGTTTATTATTCCCTTGAGTTTATAATACCAATCCCTTCAGTTTATTGATCTAAGGGTTCATATTTCTAAGGTATAATATTGTTCATAAGGTTAATAATATTAATCCTATTGTTGACTATAAATCCCTTGCGATTAAAATCAAGGTTAACCATGGTCAACCATGGTCTAATGTCACATTGTGCCAAAGGTTATCTTAATATGAAAATTAATCATGGTCCAATATTGCATTGTGAAAAAGATTATCTCAGTAAGAAAATCAATGATGGTAAACCATGGTCAACCATGTTTATTTTAGGGTTTAAAATATTTCTATTAGGATTTTTATACCTTGGGTTTATAATATTTATCCATTGGGTTTCATATTGTTCCCTTCGGTTTTTAGTATTAATCCCCTGGGTTTATTAGTCTAAGGGATCATATTCCTAGTGTATACTATTATTCATAGGGTTTATAATATTAATATTTGGGCTTAATATAAATCTATTGGGTTTATAATCATGGTCAACCATGGTCCAAAATCATATTGTGACAATGATTTTTCTGAATATGAAAATCAACCAATGTCACATTGTGACAAAGATTGCCTCAATATGAATATCAACCATGTTCAACCATGTTCCAACGTTTCATTATGTTAAAGCTTGTCTAATATGAACATTAACCATGGTAAACATCCATGGTTACATTGTGACAAAGATTTTCACTTGGTCCAACATCACATTGTGACAACCATGGTCATCCATGGTCAACCATGTTCGAACATCACATTGTGACAAACATTGTCTCAATGTGAAAATAAATCATGGTCAGCCATAGTCCAACATCGCATTGTGATAAATATTGTGTAAATACGAAAATCAATCATGGTCAACCATGTTTATCTTGGCATTTATAATATTTATCTTAGGGTTTATAATATTTATTCCTTGGGTTTATAATCTCTTGGGTTTATAGTAATAATCCTTTAGGTTTATAAAATTAATATTAGGGATTATATACCTTGGGTTTTTAATAATAATCCCTTGGGTTTAATATTATTCCCTTAGGTTTACAATACCTTGCGGTTTTAGAATTAATCACTTGGGTTTATAATATTAACCCCTTGGGTTTATCAATCTAAGGGTTCATATCCCTTGGTTTTATCAATCCCTTGGTACAACGCCAAATTACAACAACCATGGTCATCTATGGTCAACCATGGTCCAATGTTACATTGTGATAACCATGGTCATCCATGGTCAACCATGGTCCAACATCACATTGTCACAAAGATTATGTCAATATGAAAATCAATCATGGTCAACCATGGCCAACCATTCTCCAATGTCGCATTGTGCCAAATGTTGTCTCAATATGAAAACCAATCATAGTCAACCATTGTCCAATGCAACATTTTGACAAATATTGTGTCAATATAAAAATCAATCGTGGTCAACCATGGACAACCATGTTTATATCATGGTTTATAATATTTATCTTATAGTTTATGTAAATTGGGTTTATAATATTTGTCCCTTAGGTTTATAATCCCTTGGGTTTATTATTCCCTTGGGGTTATAATATTTATCTTAGGGTTTATATACCTTTGGTTTATAAGATGAATCCCTTGGATTTAATATTATACGCTTGGATTTATAATACCTTGGGGTTTTAGAATTAATCCCTTGGGTTTATAATATCAATCCGTTAGGTTTATCAATCTAAGGGCTAACATTCTTAGGGTATAATATTATTCATAAAGTTTATAATATTAATCCTAGGGTTTTAAATCCATTGGGTTTATAATCATAATCAACCATGCACAACCATCGTCCAATGTCACATTGTGACAAAGATTGTCTCAATATGAAAATCAACCATGGTCAACCATGGTCAAATGTCACATTATGATAGAGATCATCTCAATATGAAAATCAACCATGGTAAAAAATGACCAAGCATGTTTATTTTAGGGTTTATTCTATTTATCTTAGGGCGTATATACATTGGGTTTATAATATTTATCCCTTGGGTTTATATTCTTCCCTTGGGTTTTTAGTGGCAATCCCTTGGGTTTATTATTCCTTTGGGTTTATAATATCAATCCCTTTAGGTTTATTAATATAAGTGTTCATATTTCTAGGGTATAATATTATTCAAATGGTTTATAATATTAGTATTTGGGTTTCATCTAAATCCATTGGGTTTATAATCATGGTCTAACGTCACATTATTAGAAATATTTTCTCAATATGAAAATAAACCATGGTCCAATGTCACATTGTTACAATGATTATCTCAATATGAAAATAAATTATTGTCAACCAAGGTCCAACGTCGCATTGTGAAAAATATTGCCTCAATATGAAAATCAATCATGGTCAACCATGATTGTTTTAGGGTTTATAATATTTATCTTAATGTTTATATAAATTCAGTTTATAATAATGATCCCTTGGATTTAATATTATTTCATTTGGTTAATGGTCATGATATTGTGGTGCCTTCAAGTTTTGAGGCAACAAAATTCTATATATGGGAATGCTTTACGCGTGAGTGCATCACACCTACAACCCCTTTCCAGTTTGAGAGGTTTCCTAAGAGGAACAGGGGCTAGTGTGCTAGTTGGCTATCATGTTTCAATGTATTCGAGAGGTTGGAGTGTCTTTGGGTAGTCGTAAGTTCAGGGGAAGCCTGGAGGTGGGTGAGTAACTCTCTTTGTTGGAGGCTAGGATGAGTCAACAAAGAGAAGAGGGTGGAAATAGCTAAGTTTTTGCACCTGCGGGTGTGTAAATGCCTGAGGGGGAGAAGGGAGTGTCTGGGAGTGTGGGAGACTGAGGTTGCTTTTTTAGAAGGAACAAAATGAAAACGAGGGAGGCCCCATCATGGGGGTGACCAATGTGGGCATGCTCACAATATAGGTGTTGTTTCCTCTTCCTTTAGTGACACTCATTCATCTAGCCTACATAAGGATGAGAGGAATGCTCAGATTCCATGTGAGCCACGTGGCCATGTAGTCTAGGCTAACCCATTGGACTCCATTGTTGAACAATTATAGAGGATTCAGGCCAACATGGAATCCTCCGGCACCACATGTATGACGATCATAATGAATATGTTGCCTACTAAAATGGCATCCAATTCATGCAAGAGGAAATTCTGGAGCAACTAGCTCATCTCTTATGTATCCAGCGTAGTATTCTTGACCCTCTACGTGAGATTGAGGAGCATCTGAAGCACATTCAATTTCAATAGCATGACCAAAAAATGAAAAGGGAGAAGCAAACTCATATAGACATGCATCCACCATGTCCACTACCAGAATATGCATACATTAGGTTGTATCTTAATTTTGGCTTTCTTTAGGCTTGTATGGCTGAGAAGCCCTTCAAAAGAAGGTGCAAATTGAGAAATCTTATGTTGTATACTCTAGCTCTCCTTGTCGAAAAATTTAGTCGAAGTGAGGCAGGACGAGTTGATGACCAATAATGTGTACATGTTTTGCCTAAAATAATATAAAATTTGTGTTTTGATTGACAAAAAAAAATAGTATTTTTTGGGTTTATTATACCTTGGGTTTTTAGTATAAATCCCTCGGGTTTATTATTTCCCTAGGTTTATAATATCAATCTCTCAGATTTGTTAATTTAAGGATTCATATTCGTAGAGTATAATAGTATTCATAAGATTTTTAATATTAGTCCTTGAGTTACATATAAATCCTTCAATTTAATTAATTACTCAATATAAATTATAAAAGCAAAACAAAACATTTATATATAAATAAATAAAACAATATTTATATTATTAAATAATAATAATAAATTATATTATTGTTATTAATAATTTGAATTGATTTTTAATAATTAACTTATTATTAATTAATTAATTTATTAGTTAATAATGGATGAATTGTTGAATAAGTTATTAAATGAATTACAATTTTATGTTAATAAAACCAATAATAATAAGTAGTTAGTTTTTATTATTACTTACTAATAAGTTATGAATAAATTATAAGTTATGAATAAATTATTATTAATGTTTATTGATTAATAATACTATTGAATTTATTTAACAATAATAATAATGTGGTTGTGGTAGTTTACGTTATTTGATAACGAATCAAAAATTGAAATTACAGATATGATCTCAATGTCCATCATATCATTTCAATCTTAGTTAGATTCATTGAAATTCGCAACTAAAAAATTATTTCCATATCTGTCCTTAATCGATATGGACAAGGTATGGCAATATGTGCTCAATTTTGGTTTTATCGTCATTGTGTTTAATCTTCATCATAGTCCATCAATGTATTAATGGAATCGATGTATGTTCTACACAAATTTGTATGCAACAAAATCTCCTGGCATTAATCGCCTTGCCTCTTCTTTTTTGTGATCTATTCTTCATAACCATGAAAATTGTTTTGCTCCTACTATTCACTTCTGTAGGAAAATCATCGGCCAAGGATATGGTTATTTTGTTTGGCCAATGATGCAACTTTTCTTGTGGAGGAAGTCATGCAGAAGCAATGGAGTTTGCAAGACATTAATCTTGGATGTGAAAAGGATTTAAAAATAAGCCTTGAATTTGGAGAAGAATTTATATTCTTCTATGTAAATAAATTGCATTTTCCAAGCTGATATATTTTATGAATTTTAGAATTAGATATTCATAATTTTAGCAAAGCTATGGATATATGAGATTTTGTCCATAAAGAAAAAGTTAATCTACCTTCAAAAGCATGAGAGATTCTAGGGATAGATTGACTGACTTTAGAATTTAGGAAAATATGATTTATGGAGTGATTAATGTATGATTTAAGGAGTGATTTTACGATTTAGAAAAATTTGATATATGGATTGATTTATAGGTGATTTAAGTAGTGTTTTTAGGATTTAGAAAAAATATTGCATTTCTTAATTCTACTTATTATATCCCTACGATAAATGAGAGAATGGAAAAATAAATGTGAATATTGGAGAGAAACAAATGGTTTTTGAGTATTTTTGTATGTACAGGTTTTGTTTATGTAGACGATCATTGAAGATTCTTAAAATATGGAATTAGCAGAATTATGTGCTTATGTGTGTGAATTGGGAAGAAAAATCTTGTTGAATGTTTAGTGAAATTAAATGAAATGAGTGTGGTGCTTATGTGTGTGAATTGGGAAGAAAAATCTTGTTGAATGTTTAGTGAAATTAAATTAAATGAGTGTGTTAAATGATGGAGACCAAGAATCATTGGTTAAAATGGGAGATTTGCAGTTAAATTCTTTGTGAATTTTATATTGAATTTAGTTATGGGTTATGTTGAGATTGTATGGGGATCCTAAGTAGAGACGAGGAAGATGTATTGACTTTAATTATGGGTTATGTTGAGATCGTATGGATATCCTAAGTAGAGACTAGGAAGATGAGTCATAGCAGGAAGCTATCAAGTGGTATTAGAGCACAAAAGATCCATGCATGTAGTCTAGAGGATAAGTAGTGGAAGAAGGTACAAGTGATTGCAGATCTGGTAAGATATTTGTCTTCCTTGTGTAGGTGACAACAAAGGAAGGCGATAATATTTGTGATAGGCTAGAGCAAAGAGTGCTTGAAGTGGTCCAAAGAAGAGAACCAAGATGATGGAATACCTCTAAACTCTGGAGAATGTTTGGTGAGAGGTCGTGTAGCAAGGTGGAGACTTGTTATTCTGGAGGTGCGTTGCAAGTCATGAGTTGAATTTGTTATGAGAAGACCAAAAAGCATATGAGAAGGAGGTCATAAATTTTTGTACTTTGGGATTCTTATAAGAAAAAGTGCCCCACAAAAAAGCGTAATAAACCCATAACCCACAAATACGAGATCAAGGTCAGCCCAAAAAAAGGGCAGTGGACCCATACCTAGGGCTACAATTTCAAATTCCTTTTTCCTGTCAAATTAAAATTTGACGTCTTTTTTTGCATTTTTTTACACAATAAGTCATCAAATTTGAAGCTGATAATGACTCTTGCTTATAAAAATTCATTTTAGATTTCCATTATTCATAAATATTTAAGAATACTTTTTTGAAATGAGTTTTTTTTTTTTTTATAAATAAATTCTTGAATTTATTTTGTGGCAAATAAATTACACAGTTTTAGCAATATCTTCTTGGCTGAAAAAACTTTGTAATGTTTCAAACATGGAAATTGTAGATGAATGTTACCATGGAATTTCCGAACACTTTTATGGTGGAATTCTCTGCTCTTTTCACAATGTGGGAGTTCTTTTATACTGTGCTCCTGTGACTTCAATATATTGTCAAGATAACTATGTTGTTACAGGATCCACTTTTTAGAGTACATGTAACACAAGATAACTACGTTGTTACAGGATCGACTAAAAACATAAAATATCATTTCCTGTCAAATGCCATTACATATAATATATCACAAATTGAATTAAAACATGAGCTTGATCATCAAAGCTTTTTTTAAGTGCCAACAACATTCGCAATTGGATATTGCTTCAGTCGTCAATTGAAAGTAGAGGACCATTTTGTAATGTTTATACCAGTTTTGGGTCATGTTAGATATTATGTCAACTTAATGGAAGATAAAAATAATTGTTTGATTCTTGTTAGATTAACATTGTCGATTTGTAGTCTATCAGATTTATAGCTCAGATTTATGGTGGGACCATTTAAACAATAAAATATTTGCAAAACATATAATCCATGGACTATAAATAAATCATCTAGTGAGACTATAAATAAATCATGGACAATAAATAAATCATCTAGAGAAAATACAGAAAAGTTATGCAATAAAAAACAGTAGTTATACTTCATTAAAAGTCAAACTTTTTGGAGAAAGTACAAAAAAAATTATCAATAGGAATATCTCAATACATAGATCCTCTATTCAACATAAACTAGAAGAATTTTCAAAGTCCAGGAATCCTTCCTGACTTTGTATATGTCCACATCTCATATACTACATGGCAATCAACATTACCATTCAAAGATACTCTCATTAGAACATCTAGTGTATCCAACCCAAGCCTTGATTTTCTAATGTCCTTGATGATGTTTTGCTTAGAAAATCCCCTTTCACAATCCATTGTACTCGCAGGAATAGTGAGGACATATTGCCATAATTTCATCATATTAAGATAAGTTTTGTGCCATTGTTTTGTGTTACGAAAGAATTTCCATGCTTCTTTGATAGAAAACCCCTCACAAGCCAGATTTAATTAAACAACAAAAGGGTACAACTCTCGTTTACAAGATTTAACATCAAATAAAGCTACAAATCCAAGATCACTTGATATGGTATGTTGCAAATGTTGAAAAAGCTTTATAAACCAACGCTGTGAATTTTTGTCATGACTACGATGCTCTTTTGGATAATAACAAAGGCTGAAAAATTTCGGTGCATTAAAAAGATGAAGATCTGGAAATCTTTCATTCAAAGAGTCTATGAGAGTCTCTATATAACCTTTAGTAAGTTGCTGAAAACTCTCTTGTGTACCTTCAACACAAGGTTTCATAGATTGTTTCCTTGCTTCATTGGATTCAATATCCATGGCTGAGATAGAGATGTATCGTAACTCATGTCTATCTACAACTTTCCCTTCATATTTAATCTCAATGTATCCATTTTGAGAATCATTTAAAAACTTTGAAGGATAAGTTGTGCCTTTTACAAATGTCTCTTTTATCAAAAACCATCTAGATAATGTGCTTATAGTTACTTCAAGAGCCAACCCAATAGTTGTAATGTCTACATTTTCTTCTTGAAAAGTCACATTCAACTTGTTCAATTCCCCTAACACATTAACAAGCATATGTAAACAAAACTAGAAAGAATATATTCTCATTTTATCAAACGAAGATGAAGTTTTTTTTTTTCATTTTTCCAAAGTTAAAATTGCTGGCATAAGCTTCATAAGCTTTATAATAACTTCCCCCCTGGATAACCATCACACTGAATGTATTTGTAGAACATCAAGAACATAAATTTGCATGACTCTAAGCAATTCATTAAGTTCATTATTTCTCTTTGGAGAGTTTTGAACTCATGAATGCACTTTGTTTGCAATTTTTTCAAGAAATAATAACTCAGGTAATTTCTTAGAAGCATTTGTTGCTGCTAAAGACTCACGATGAGCCATACAATGAACTATAATAAGGTTTGTATTGTTCTTTTTCAAAAATGAAACAAAGGCATTTTCATTTCCCATCATTGTTGAAGCTCCATATGTAGAAAAATCTATCAAATCTTTATATTGAAGGCCACTAACATCTATTAATTGATTGACACTATCATATATTGTTTTTCCTTTTCCATCTACTACATATTTGAGCTTCATAAACTGCGAGATAGGTGGCCCGAGACCCTTTGAGTCAAAATTTGTTGCATAAATAACAAAGTGTTGCTCTAAGGTTTGACCAGTGCTTTCATCAACCATCAATGAGAAGAAAGGACTTTCCAACATATTTTTTATTTGAATCTGTTCAAGATGTTTCGATATGCAATATATAAAGTCATTTGCAAACTTACAATTTGTGTCTGAAGAGTACTCTTGAGACTTTGGCATATTTGGAGTTTTTGCATCCATTAGAAATTTGCAAATCTTCTCATACTTTGATAGAGATAAATCTTCTTGACAAATGAAATATGATATTTTCATTGTAGAAATCACTCTTTCCTTATTGGCATCTCTCACCTGTCTAATATGATCTAGAATTGGTTTCATCTTTCCCTCTAATGCATTAATCCATCTTTCCTTAGCATCTTTATGCACCCATGATTTTTCATGAGTAACAAGAGAATCATGTTGTAATGTGGTGCAACCATTCCCTAAACCCTGTGGTCCATTCATCCTATACTTCTCACAATAGTTACACCTCATAGTTATTTTATCATCAAACCTCACATAATTCAACCAAACAAAATTATCTAACCATTCCATGTGAAATTGTCTTTTTGTTTGCACTTGCATTTTTGAATTATCACCAACCTCTTCTTCAACTTCATTTGTTTCTTCATCTACATCATGTTCAGAAGAACTTCCAAAAATTTCATGTAATTGTTGTTCCACATGAGAATTATGGGTTTCTTCAAGTGTTTCTGAATTCCGTTGAGTCTTAGAAGTTTTCCCTTTTTTCCATCCATACATTTCCCAAATTGTAACTTATATCTTTCTCTTTTGAGACATTTATAGATTTGTGACCCACTGTATAAAATATATATAAAAACTAAAATTCATTCAATCAAACAAATTAATACTTTCTAATAAGGTATAGTTATTTATTACCTAAAGAAATATAAATATTGTATAACACCATTACCAATAAAAATATTTATTAAAAAATGTTAAATCACATGAAAATAATGATACTTGTACCATATATTATTTGTGAAAAATATAAAAAATATACACATAAATTAATGAAAAACCTACATATTTTGATTCAATATTATTTGAATTAAAAAGATAGATGTTTTTATAATTTCGACCAAAGAAAACTGGATGCTATTCATCGTGTGACATATATGTACTTATAATTGCCATTCCAACCATAAATCCATGTTATCTTTTTCTTATATTTATACATATAAATATAAATATATTTATTGACATATTTCACTTTTTGGTTTTTGTCCCGAATAAAGGCTTTTCTGTTTCTGATTACTTCCTTTCTAGCTTCTTTTACCTTTTGAACCTCCTTTAATTTGTGGTTACTATGAGAGAGAGTCCAACCAACCAACTCACCAGCATATTTGCAGGTTTAAGTGCTTGGGTTAAAATTTTAAATTTCAAGAAATTTAATCTTGAGAGTATTTGAGTTGTTGTCTTTATAGTTGAAATGAATTTAACACCATAAAAAATTTATTTTTATATTTGTGTTTACTACGAGAGAGTCTAACTAACCAACTTACGAGTATATATTTTTATATTTGTGTTTACTACGAGAGAGGGTCTAGCTAACCAACTTACTAGTATATATTTGTAGGTTTAAATGTTTGGGTTAAAATTTTAAATTTCAAAAAAGTTAATCTTCAAAATATTTGAATTGTTTATCAAAAATTTCTAACAATTAAAACCATGAAACTCTATAACTATAATTAAAAATTTCAAAACTTCTTGCAAATTATTCTTAAAATCTTAACAATTTTTCTATTATTTTCAAAGCTAAATGGTAACCTAGTTAAACTTATTTTATAAATATGTTGGCTCATTTAGTTCCCAATGCCCAGTAATCTTACCATGTCCTTGCGCGTTTTGTTTTAAATTATTATAATAAGACTAAAGAATGAGACACCTTTGTAATGTATAGTGGCCACTTGCCCTGATGGTTAATAAGTTGCCCTTCATTAGCTCTAATTTGTAAGGGTATTTGTGTAATAATTGTGTACTAAATCTAACCATGGTTGTACATTTTTGCAATTCAATTGGCATTAATATCTTGATAAATATTTTTTTTATTTTTATTTTCCAGGTTTAATTGAAAATTGTAATTTATTTTGGTTTGGTTTTTTAAAAGTGTATTTTGAATATTAAATAAATAAATATAAATATATATAATTTATATAAATATAAAGATTCAAAACTTAAAACATAAAAATTAATATATAGTTTAAATCATAATTACTAAATTCTTGTTGATGGAAAAAAAAGAAGAGAAATTTGCGAATCCTATTAATATGTAAAATAATTTGAGAGAGATTTCATTAAATAATTATGTAGATGAACTACAATTTAGTGGTTAGTTTTTGTTTTCACAAATTTAAAAAACTTTGGTGATTAGTTTTTGTTTTTACAAACTTACTTTTCAAAGTTTATTTTTTACATCACTTTTCAAAGCTAGAAAAAATATGTTTTTAAAAAATATATATCTGGATGCTCATATAATTGTTACATATCCTCACTATAATATGGTCCCAAGTTCTATATAGTTGGAGCCCACTTTAGGATTCCCAAAGGTCTCACTCAATCCTCATATGCTACTATATTATTTATAGTGTTAATTTTGACTTTGATGATTAATGCTTAAATAAATAAATATATTTTGGAAACTCAAAGAAATTTATATATTTTTTAACTTATTGTAGATTCATTTTACAATCTAGCTAATAGTTACCTGTAGTAAACAATTAATGGTCAAAGAAAAAAAAAAATCAGTTTCAGTGTTGCATGTAAAGATTTAGAGGGTGCAGTAGCAAGAGAAAAAAATATGTTTCGAAGGTTAAGACAAGAAAACAAATATGTTTATTTTATTTTAATATTTTGAAATTATTTATTTTTTAAATATGTATGGATTAAAAAAGATATTATGAAGAGATTCTATATTTAAGTTTTGAAAAGTGATTTTTTTTGGTAAAGTGTAGTTTTAAAATTATTTATATCAATTAAAATTATCTAAATTTCAAAATAAATGAGAAAAAAATAAACAGAAAAAATTGACTGGAAGCAAAATTTTCATAATAGAATTCGAACTTGAATTTGGTATCTGTAGTTTAAATGCACAAAAATACATACAGAACTACATAAATCCAAGATGTTAAATATCCTAAACCAAGTAAACTACACCACTCACACTTATTCCAAAACCTAAACAAAGAAACATAAGAGAATGAGATTCTTCATTTTAAACTTAAACTCTACACATTCGATTCCTCGTGGTTTAAGATAAAATGTAACCTTTTAAAGAGATGTCGTGCCGATTGTGTGGGACCAAGAAACAGACACCGTGTAGATAGGTGGGAGAATAGACAACACTACAGATGGATGCTCCCATTAATACATTAATATCAATGAGATGCCATGATCATGTCATACAGATCAAACTACTTATGACATTTTGGGTAGATTGTTTCGTGACTGCCTCTAGCTTTCATACGACTATTAATTTATTATAATAAGAGTAAAGAATGAGACTTTTGTTATGTATTATTATAATAAGAGTAAAGAATGAGATTTTTGTTATGTATAGTGACTTCTAGTTTCGATTTTGTGAATCCGGAGAAAATGCCTTTACCTTTAAATTCCGCTAAACCCATCATCTGAAATGCTGAAATGTGTAGAGTTAAACAGAGGTTTGATTCCAGGAAGTATTGTAAATTTACATGGAAAAATTGTTTGGGAAATTGTAAAATTGTAAATTTGCATGGAAAGATTGTTTGGGAAATTGTAAAATTATAGGAAATTTTGACACGAAACCAATATAAATTGCAATATTAAACCACTAGGCAGTTGAGTTATGAAGAAATCAAACAATAGTATGTCGAAAGTACCAAATTATTTTATAGGAGAAAAGTATTGGAATATGAATTTTGGTTGTATTTTAAGGATTGGAATGTTGCCTGTGAAACTTGACGTGGAGAGTTGAGTTGTTGAGCATCCAAGTTTGCTCATAAATTCCACTCAGATTCCACTCAAACATGATCAATCCGCCAGAGAGCAGCACCAGAGCCGAATGTGCAGAAGTCAAGCGGCCTTTTCTACCACACTGCAACAATTCTCCAAATTAGCCAGAGTGAATGGGTAAACCGTAAGTCATAGGGTGAATAGGTAAATTGCAAGCAGTAGATTGCAATTTGCAAATTGCAAGTCTCATCCAATTAAATTTGAGCATCGGATTGTAGCTGGATAATTACTCTATTAATGGTAAGTACTAGGTAGTGGAACCGTGAAGCATTTAAATGTCTTTAAGTTTAAACTTCATTGCTGTAAACTTCGTTGTGTACTATTGCTGGTCCAAGTCTCATAAGTTTTTACGTTTCACTTATTGAAAGAAACCTCATTTTGAAGGGTTGTAGGGGTGTATTACACGTTCGATTTGACGTGGAATTTTTTCAGCCCCTTTCAAATACATTCTTCAATAAAAAAATACATCCTAGAAGATGTCAAATTCCAGGTCTACGGGCCATACCCCACAAGTACGAGATCGAACCCATTGCCCAACAACAAAAAGGCATAATGGACCCATAACCCCACAAGTACGAGATCATGCCAAACCAAAAAGCGTAGTGGACCCATACGCCACAAGTACGAGATCAAGCCCCACTCAAAATATTGAAGACGATAAACCCAAGTTTCGTTTTCATCAAAACCGACGTGTATATATAGATGGAGTTAGTCCAAAACAAACATATATATATCGAGTTAGTCGTCTCAGTTCTGCATTTGATTTCTTCGTGGCCTCTCTGAATCCGCCAGTTTAGATTTCACACAAATCAGAGAAAAACTAAAAGATGTTACAGATTTATTTATAGATAAGGGTATTAACATCAAGAGTGGTCAACAGTCACAACTTAGAGATGAATTGAAGTTTTAAAAGCCTGCGTTAGTGACCACCTTCTCGCAAATCTGGAGAAGTAATAGGCCTTGCAACATTCATCCAGAAATATCAGATATTGGGATTATATCGTAAAGTTTGTTTGCTTTTTTCGTGATTTGCTTTGAACATCCACTGTATTCAGATTTTCAAGAACGTGTAGATTCGCGATATTTATTTAATTGTGAAGGGAGATCATTCCAGGTATACTCGTCATAATAGCCAGTAGAACCTCTCCTTTGCCTTAGTGCTATAGATCTAAAATTTCATAAATTCAGATAATTATTATTCTAAATGATCTGTATCATTATTCTAAATGATTTGTATCATCTGTATTGTTATTTCCAAATAAAAATAAAATTACAACACAAATTAAAAAACCGGCTAAATTTAAACAAAACATTCATAGAAAGGACTAACACAAAACATCCAGCCAAGGATTTGCCTTATCAAGAGAACAAAAGTAACTGTGCCAAGTGCAAATTGACAGGATAGAATCATTGTAATTCTTTATAACAATTTGTTATTTTTTATGACGATTTCTTATTTCTTATTATAATAGTAAGTAGACAAAATTTCTTTAGATGGTTATCTTTTTTTTGATAAGCGATGGCTTCTTGGGAAATAAATAAGATAAGTGGCATAGTGAGTGGTCGAAAACGATCTGAAATTCATTCAAGTGGGAAAAACCAGTTATCGTTCTGTCGCCCACCATGCATAACACAGAGGGAATAAGCCTTTGGGCCAGTCATTTGATTCTCGTTTCGGACGTTATGGTGATCAAATCTTTGATTTACCCTCGAATTGTTTCTTCATGTCTAAGACATATGGTCAATTGCTTTTCCACAAGTTTGTATTCATATTTGGGATTAGCTATTTGTATTCATCTTTGGGATTGGCTAATTTTTTAGAGTTACAAATCAATATGGCGGCAAGTGAAAATAGTAGTGCATTTAGAAGGGCAAGGAAAACCAATAACTACTTAGCGCAGGGAGGAAAACCAATAACTACTTACGACGACGACGACTGATAATATATTTGTTTTTTTATTATTGTGTTGATCTAATAATAATATTCAAGAATGTCCATCCATAGCGACAACGACGACTTATAATATATTTGTTTTTTTATTATTGTGTTGATCTAATAATAATAATATTCAAGAATGTCCATCCATAGTGAACGACATTTCATTATAGTTAACCATTGTCAACATTTATTCATCCATAGTTAACTTTAGTCATTTTTAGTCAACTTTTGTAAGTCATATTCAACTATAGTTAACCTTGATTGACCATTATCAACCATAACCATGCTTAGTCAACCATGATCAACCATAGTAAATGATGATGATGATGATAATGACGAAGACGAGGACGACGACTACTAATATATTTGTTTTTTTATTATCGTGTTGATCTAATAATAATATTCAAGAATGTCCATCCATAGCAACGATGACGATGACTTATAATATATTTGTTTTTTTATTATTGTGTTGATCTAATAACAATATTCAAGAATGTCCATCCATAGTGAATGACATTTCACTATAGTTAACCATTGTCAACATTTATTCATCCATAGTTAACCTTAGTCATTTTTAGTCAACTTTTGTAAGTCATATTCAACTATAGTTAACCCTGATTGACCATTATCAACCATAACCATCCTTAGTCAACCATAATCAACCATAGTAAAATTTAATCAACCTTAATCAAGGATTAAAAAAATTTAATAACAATAATATTACTTTTAATAAGATATATTATTAATGATAAATTTAAGATTTATATTTTAAAATATTTGACATTTATTTAATATTTAAGTTTAGAAACGTTTAAGAATACTATGGATATTAATACTAAGATTTATGAATAAAGTTTATATTTAACAAGGATAAAGGTTTGTATGAGATATGGTTTAAGGATTAACTAATATTTAAGTTCTTTTAACATTAAATTTTTACTATAATTTTTGTAACTATTTTCAAGGATGAAAACATATTTAATACTATTTTGAAGGGTGACAAAATATTTAATATAACAAGAAAAAATAGTATTGTAATTAATAAAAATACCTAGACAAATAAAAAATCAATGTTGCAATGTCACAAGCAAAAACTCATTATCACATTGTGACAAAGAAAAAATCAACATTTTAGTATCAAAAATCAAAATAAATATCGCAGTGGGATAAGAAAAACTCAGACTACAACGAGCAAATAATAATTTCACAACATGATGATAGAGTTCAACATAGTCAACATTTTTATAGTTAATCATAGTTAATAATAGTTATCCTTAGTGAAGCTTGGTAAAATATACTCAACTCTAGTTAACCCTGGTTGACCATAATAAACTGTAGTGAACATTAATAAACTATGATCAACCATAGTCAACTTTATTCAACCTCAACCAAGGATTAATAATAATAAGGTATATGTTGGGAAAAATATTGAGAGGGGGGATGAATAGGTATTTACAACTCATTAAAACCTTCTTTGTTCTTACTCATATTTATGTATGCGGCTTTACTAAAAGAAACATGTGTATGTACATCACTGTTATACAGATAACTAGCATATATCCAATTAACATAATTCTTCAGTTAATTCATCGCGTATTTAACTTAAACTAGTGTACTAGTACTTCAATAGGCATTAATTAAACAATAATTATGTGCATTAAGATCAGAATAAACCATCACACATAAGAGATGCATCAACACACATGAACGCTACGATTTTTAGATGGAATCACAATGTGGAACAAAACCACGGCTATCGTCGTCTTTGTCTTCATCTTTTATTATAATGAAAAACTTCTTACAATATTGTATTAGCACAAACTCATACCAGCACACAAGCACCCACCTGTAGAAGGCTACAACCTTCTTTTGTTCTCCAGCACCGACTGGAAAGGATCTCCAACCCCTTGATCTCATTTACCAAAACCCATTTGAACGGAGCTCCTACCCCTTGATCTTTTACTAGCTACCACTAGAAGGAAGCTTTGAATCCCTTACTTAAGGCTCCAATCATCAACACCTCCGTGGACCACGTTTCATAAATTTTCACACTTGATCCACCTAATACAAAACATCACAACTTGTAGGCCACTTTTCAACAAATTTTTAGATTGGACCCACTACCATCATTTAAGCCCAATACCAAATATCAAAACTAAAATTAATCAATACAACAAATCACTCAATAATTCAACCAACTAAATCAACCAATCACTAAACCAACTAAGATCCAAATTAATCAACTTATTCTCAAACAACCAAAGCAGTTAGGTCATTGTAACCAGAAGATCAATATTGAACCCAAGCAGTGCACCAACTTACTGAACCAACTAAAAACCCTGAACCTTGAACCTTGAAACCAAATTTCTGTCATTATAAAATAAACTATGAGTCACGAACAAAACTATCAAATCATTCTGAAATAATCATAGAGCCATCACTGATCTTCAATCACATACAACTAGTACTATTATCACTCTTCAACATACCAATTCGCAATCCATGCATCTTCAAACACCTCTATTAATCCAAGATCATCAAGAAAGACTTCATTAACATATATAAAAAAAACATAGCAAGACTGATTAGACTGATGAAACATCTTATTCAACAAAACCTTAGCTTATATACGTGCTTTCCACAAAATACTTCGGCAGGTATACGCACTTTTCAGGTATTAAACCCATGTACCGATCTTAATCTACACGCGACTTACCTACATTAAACATATGTAATCTTTTAGGTTATCAAAATCTCGTATAGATATGCAATTATTGACTGATATCTTTGCTGCACATTAGACCTTCAGAACAAAAACCCATCTCTTGACATACATAAAATAAACATGTGTGAGAAACAAATGTTACAGATCAATCAATCCATTATCAATGCAGTCATTTCATATCTATTAGTTCTGATCCATCATCAAATTCTCGGGTGCATACTTAGTTTCAAATCAAACAATTTATTAGTAGCCCACTATATGCA
Organism: Pinus taeda; assembly: GCA_000404065.3. Classification (NCBI taxonomy): domain Eukaryota; kingdom Viridiplantae; phylum Streptophyta; class Pinopsida; order Pinales; family Pinaceae; genus Pinus; species Pinus taeda. Next base: position 4,094 of record APFE030020733.1, on the reverse strand, counting down.
CATTTGCTTCAAATCTAACTATTCATGAAATATCCATCACTTTCACACCAAAGTGCTTTGATCTTCATCTCCTTATATATCTTAGCCCTTAGCCAATACCACAGGTCAAAATCACAGTAATGCCAATGGTATTCTTTGACGGGATCATTCATTCGTTGTTGGGTTCAATACTAGGGGTTAAGACCATGGTAAATACCGTTGGTATTTAGAATACCATCGTGCAGAAATTGTACGCTCATTTTCTTCTTCATACCCACGTGTGTACGTAACTTTGCATCAATGAACCCAGGTATACTTCTTGAAACTTCACCTTTATCATTCCTCTGTCTCTAAAGTGCTATGTCTTTGACCAAACTCTTTGTCACATGTAGACACATCCTACTGACATCTTCATAAAATAGGTTGTGGTAAAAATACAACTCATCAATTAGGTTTCCATTAAGGACAACACATTAGTCATAATGCCAACAATCTCCCCCTTTGGGCCTGATGCCAACCACTTTGGTGTTTCATCACCACCACCTATAGATACCTGAAACACATATGTGGATACATCAATATTTTAAAACACCAAGTTGCTCTCCCCCTTTGACATCAAGCGAAAAGGGTTGACCCATGTGAGTTGTTGAGAATGAACACTGAATATGGACCATGCTCCCCCTGAGCACATGATGAAACTTCTGAAGGATGTGCAATGAATTACATGACTCTATGAATCAATTGGATATGACCTCTCCTATCACCAAGGAAGTAAACTTACATCAATCAGTCAATCACAGTGGGGTTGCAAATTACATCATATGCCCAAGAAGATGGGATTACATGACTTGACTTTAATAGTTCAACTGTGACTGAATATTAAAATTACATCATAGGTATTTACATGAAATTTACATCAAAAGACATATATGAAATTTATAATTGTGACCAAAGAGACCTCAAAGAGACCATGATACTCACCAACAACTATCATACACCATACAAGATTTGTACCATAATCATCTGTTGGAAACAACATGAACGACAACATGCATATTTTTCATCATCAATTTACAAGATACGACAACTTAGCTTCAATATCATCAACTTGTGACCAAGTATGCAACATCAACATCATAATAGTTTTCCATAGAGATCATCTATCAACTCATCCTCTTGACCTTACCAAAGTCATCTTGCTCTTTCCGTTTGTAGGAATAACCTCAATCAATTTTCATCAAAGAAATGTATTTTTTCATGAATCAATCGACATATGTGAGAACCAACCATATATCATAAAGTAAGATAGGGAAAAGTAGCTTCATTCCATAACATCATCAGTATGTCATTAAGGATTCCATGTCTCCAAGTATCATTTAGCAGATGTCTTCATAAAACCTGTAGTAAAATCATTATCTTGGCCCATTTTCTTCATGTAAGAAGAGCTATCATACCAACACCATTTCATCAATATGAAACTTAAGTAATCATCCATGAAGGAACACCATAATTGCAACAAATCATGATGCATTATTAAAAAAACTTCAGAAACATGAACGTCGTTAATATAAGAATCATTATGTAAAAAGAAATTCTAAAGAAAACATAATGCCAACAATGTATTATTAGAAGCATAGAAAATTCTCCCCCTGAACCTATGCTATTGTTCACTGTCATATCTGATCATATAATCTCATATATCAGTAAGGACATCAAAGTAAAGCATCAATCAATTATCTATTAAGGCATAAAAAACTTATAAAAATACAAAATTTCTTCTAGATAGCATCAACAGAGTGTAAGCATCAGTCATGAGAATAATAAAACGAAATAATAATTGTTTGAAGCATATCAGAGCATTTTCCTAAGTTTGTCTCACTGTTTCTTTATCATATAAAAACATACGTGACTGTTCAGATTAGAACTCACGTATATATGTCACTTGTCTTCATATGGTCCACATACAGAAAGTAAAACACTGAAATATTATAACCACAACTCCTCCAGAGCTTGTTATGTTTGTAGCTATTCATTGTTAATACACCAGATGCACTGTCAGTAATATAAGAAACATGAATATAAAAAAATCATAGGAATAATCATTAAGACAAAACATGTATTTCTCCCCTTGAGATTATTCATCACTGATCCTAAGGACTTGATAATCATTTTATAATCTCATCAGGTCATGTACCTCACATCACTTTTGTAGTCACTGTGAGAGGTATTCTTTTAAGAATAATGGATTGCAATGGGCATGATCTTCTTCTACTTTGAATCTGAATGCTCCTCATAATCGTGAGAGTTTCATTCTTCAAACACATATAATTTGTCTAGGTTTCTATATCCTCTTGTTATGGCTTTTCCAGTTTCTTCAGTCATAACCTTGCACTTGGTTGACGTAAAAAAAATTATTTTTCCTTTATCTACCACTTGACCTACACTTAGAATATTATGATATATCCCTTAAACTAATAAAGTATCAGTTTCCCCTCTATGTTTATTAATTTTGGCTCTACCTTTTCCCAAAACCTTTACTGGAGCATTATTTCCAATAATAACCTTACCATATTGGTTTTTCTTGAGAGAATCCAACTTACTCTTATTTCCAGTCATGTGATGAGAGCACCCACTATCTAAGTACCATTTATATTGTTCTCCTAATGAGTAGAGAGAAAGACCACACCTTATCTATTCTTCTTTCTGCTTATTATGAGAAATGTTGGTGGATCCATCTCTTGCAAGTCCTCTGACATCAATATTCTTATCCGGTTGCTTTCCATGTTGTTTGAGGCGATCCATAGATTTTTCCTTGTATTCTTTCTCTATATGCCCAAACTTGTTACAAGAATAGCATCTTATATGAGAGAAGGAATCATAATATTTTTGTTTCATATTACTTATATTGTAATTAATAACATTGTGACCAAATATATTCCAAACAAAACAATATCCTTTAAAGAGGCCTGACTACCTAGAAGTTGATTATATTTATGTGAAGCGGTTATTTGTTTGTGATTAAACTATCTACTTCTGCAACTAGTTGCAACATGTCCATAATTATGACATATAAAAAATTCAACCTTATTGGTCAGACGAGAGACTCAATTAAAATTAAGAGTAAACCATTTTCTTTGAAGATTCACTTTCCTTGATTTTTGATCAAGTTTTATTCTTATCTCTTTGTTTAGAATTTTAGGTTTTGCATTGTTACACTTTAAGTTACTTGCCAAAGCTTGTGAACCAAATTCTCCTTCAAAAGTTTCATCAAAACCAAGACCAATTTGATGGCGGGAGACCTTTGACAACTAATAATATTATCCAAAATCATAGTACTATCTTGAAATCGCAAATGTTTTTCTTTTTCTTTTAATTTACCTTTTATGATGTTTACCTCAACCTCCATTCTTTGATATTGTTTTTCCTTTTCTATATATTGCTTCTTCATACCTTCTTTAACCCTTCTTTATTCTTCTCAATCTTTCAGAATCTCATATTTCAGCCTATTTTCTTGTTCTTCAAATGTTTGAAGTAGTTAAGAGATGATATAATTACTTGTAAATTATAGATTAAACCTTGTGTGTTGCTGTAGAATTCACTAAAATGGAGTTGTCTTTTCCCTCGAATAAAACACGGTGCATCTAGGATAAGCACGGAAAAAGCGCAGCGCTGACCAAATGAGGCACTTTGGTTGCAAGAGAATGCTTATTTGAGTGTGCCAGAGCTCTTTGAGGATAGAGAGAGGTCTCTTGGAAGTGAAATGAACAAATGAGAGGTTCTTTGATATTTTAATGCTTTGAAAATATGATTTTCTCCATTGGTGGTGTAGTGGGCCTACCATGCACTCTGTCATTTTCTTTTGAAAATGAAGCTTTGGAACTTTATGAATAATAATACATCATACTGAAAATATAAACACTTTTTGAAAACGTGTTATGAAACCAGCTCACAAAAAGATAGAAAAGATAGTTGAACACCTTAGAATTTATCCTCTTCAAGGGGCAACGTCCTTTACATTACACAAATGAACAATTCTTGGATGATTCAAATGACAAAACCTCCTTTCTATATATAGGAGTCTAAGGAGTCACAGTATAACCCAGCTGACCTAACAA
>APFE030020721.1:199945-225941 GCA_000404065.3 Pinus taeda | reverse complement strand
GAGGAGATGTGTCCCTATCTCATATTGAATGGGTAACTGAAAATGAGTTAGGAATGCCATTGCCAAGGAGTTGAAATCTTGAAAGGATGCACGAGTCAACTCAATGTACCATTTAGCAGCCGAGCCGGTGAGAGTCCTTTGGAACAGGTGGAGCCGGATTGAATCATCAAGCCATGAATTTGACGAACGCCAAAGGTGGTAAGTCATAACATGGGCTTGAGGATCTTCTCCAGCTTTGCCATCAAATTTGGGATAATCGTTGGGTATCTTGGTTGGAACTGGTGGCTAGAATGGATTATGAGGGATAGGATCATTGGTCAATTTAGATACATCTGGCAGTTCCAATGTTGCTAAAAATGGTAGCTGAGGATTGAAGGGCATCTGCGGCTGTGGATACGAGGCAGTACTAGAGTTCCAACCAGTTGCTGGTTGCCCCCATTGATTTTGTCCGGACGGACCAGGCCCATAAGGGTTATGTCCGTAGGGATTCTGTCCATAGGGGTTATAGCCATAACTGGACGGTTGACCCTGGATTTTCCCCCCAACACCCTATTGATTACCTACCTAGCCTGCAGGAGCAAAATATTGTTGCTAGTAATTTTGATAAGGAGCGACCTGCGTTTGTTGATAATTTTGGTACGAGGCAAACTGAGCTTGCCCCTGGGGTTGCTGGTACCTATACGGTTGATGGGCTCCATACTGAGCCTGGGGACCAGGCTGCGCTTGGTAAGAAGGTTGGGATTGGAACCCACCTTGCATCTGAAGACCAGTTTGAGTCTAGGGCCCACCCTGGGGCTGAAAACCAGGTTCAGCTTGAGAAGCAATCACCATCTGCATGCCCGGTTGAGCAGGCCCAGAACGATGTCCTTGAGAGGATGGAGATTGGGCCACCTGGCCGGAAGGTTGCCATGGTTGAGTTTGGGACGGACCCCCTTGCCCAGAAGGTTGAGCTTGCTGGGTGTTAGGTTGTCCTTGTGCAACCGAGGGTTGTCCTTGCGGAACAGATGGCTGAGTGGACTGAACGGTTGGTTGACCTTGGGGTTGACCAACCTGTCCAGATGGTTGACTAGGCTGAGCAATGGGTTGGCCTTGCTACACGTAAGGCTGACCACCCTGCCCAGAAGGGTACCCTTGCTAGATTCCAGGTTGTCCTTGTTGCACATAAGGTTGTCCTGGATTCCCATAGGGTTGACCGGAAGGGTATCCCTGCTGGACTCCAGGTTGTCCTTGTTGGATATAAGGTTGTCCCAGATTTCCAGAGGATTGCCCAAGATAGGTGAAAGACAGACCAACATAGGCTGACGGTTGTCCCCAGAAGGGTTGTCCTTGTGGGCCTCCAGGCCGCCCTGGATAGGTTTGCTCGTAATACTGCTGCCCATAAGAAGGCCGTGTGTAAGATGGTTGACCTTGATACGAAGGTCCTTGGTAAGGTTGTCCTTGATTTGGACGGAACGCTTGGCCACCACCATAACTAGTGGTACCCAAAGTGATGCTTAACGGGACCGAGACCTCAACCGCAGGCTGAGATGGCAAGGACATATACAAATGATGCCCTACGGGGTCATAATAACGACCTGAACCTTGCGCGCCCAGATTCTGGACGACATGAAAATACTGAGTATATGCCTTCCCTGCTGGAATGGCACCAGAAGAAGGTGGGGCACTAAGTGCAGGATGGACAACTCTGGGTGTATGTGCCGATTGGCCACTATGTACTGAATCGTGGGATGGACTAGCAACAGTAGTTATGATCGAAGACGCCATAACGACACTAACAACCGGTGTTGAAGACGCTACACAAACAATCGGAATAGTCGGAACTGACGTGACAACTGTATTGTGAACTTGTGAAACAAAAGATCTCGTAGTGGGAGTGATGTTGTGATCCCACATGGTACCAGAAGAGGAGTTCCTAGAACCCATAGCATCCCTCAAAGCCTTATAAAGTAAGGGTATTGTAACACCGAGAGGGGTGACAGTGAAGGCCGGAGTTATGACCAGGGATGTGGCCGGGATAGGAGTCTCGATACTTGACAAAATAGGTGTCTCGCTTGCTACAGGAGATGTGTCATCCATGTCAGAGGAAGACATCAAGACCGAAACACCAGTAGGAGTAGAAGGGAAATCCTCTTCGTAAGGCTCCCAAACAAGGTTCAAAAATAGATCGTGAAGATCGTCTTCCGGGGCGTGAGAGTTCAACGGTTGGACACTTGGAATAACAGGAAAAGTGTCACCACAAACCGGTGTCTTAGGAGAAGCAGAAGAAGGAGACCCTTGGTCACTAGGGACGGGAGACGGGATCGCTGGATCCGCCAGGATGATTCAATTCAAAAAATCCTAGACAAGCTAACGAGAAAAGACCCTACTCAAACTAACACAAACAAGATCTAATGGGGTAAGTGTGAACATGGCCGAATAAATTTTAGGACACAAGGACATAACTTGACCTTTTCATCTTTAAAGAGTCAAGAAAAGGCCAAAAAGATGACTCTAGTCACCTTCGAATGTTTAGTGAGCCCGAAGTGACGAATGCTTATGTGAGCCTTTTCTTTTAGGGAGTCCAAAAAGGATCAAAAAGTGACTACTCTGGAGAACGAGGCAAAGGGTTTACCAGACAATTCGTAAAACTGCATATACACCTTAGCAATCATATGAAAACCAAGGACTTTCCGTACGGTAGTCAATCTTCCCGAATGCTGTGTTCGGTGCGTTACGGGTCGTAAGGCGGCAAACACGGCTTCCTGTGGATAAAGGATGATAACCTAGTGGAGTCTCCCCATATACTCGATGGTACGTGGGAGCACAAGTCCGTTGCTAGACCACATTAGTCACAAAAGGAGAAATCACCCCAACCTTAGTGAACAAAAGTGACTAGGTTTAACACGCTGGAGCACGTACTCTAGCCTAGACCTTAGGAATTTGATGCGTATATTGTTCCAAATGCAGTTTAGATTCATTCGGTTTATTTTTAAAGTTGATTGTGTTAGGTTTCAGTTGCAGGTCTTTTACCGTATGTAATCTCTCAAAATTCCCTAAATGCCCAATATATATGCCAAACATGTCATTCAGTTCGATGAAATGACTAGTACAGAGGTTCAATAGCTTTCACGACAAATGAAGATGATCACCCAAAACAACAAAGGAACTTCCCTAATGCAAGCTAATGGCAAATTAACAACTTTTCTTTTAAGTCACTATCACTAATCGAAATAAAGTTCTAATTCTCATTAACTAATTACCAAACAAAAGAGTTTTTTCTTTTGATGATGAAAAAGCACTAAACCACTTTGAGAAATGACAAACAAAACATAATTCTATTACAATAACAAGCACTTCAGTTCCTTAATCACAAATCAAACTTCCAAAGAACAAGAAAGATCCCAAAGACACCAATGAGCCGTGTAATCTAGGCTCAAAGTGAGACGAAGCAGAATTCAAGTGAAGACAAAGCAAGTCACCCAAATAACGCAACAAAACGATCTACAACCACCAAACAAGTGCACGGGAGCAATCAAAGAACCGACTGGACCACTAGAAGATCAAAACACCTGAGGAAGGCTCGACATACAAAGCCACTAGATGCCCTAGGGCTAGAAATGTGAAATCGATGGAAAAAAGCAAACACCCAAAGGGTAACGATTCAAAACCAGTCAAATCACACTCCAACACACTCAGGTAGTCTGAAAAAGGTACCTAGGACAAAAACCAAGCTCAGAGGGCTCACAGCCAAGCAACTTCAAAAGTTCCCAGGCCTGGCGCGATTGTCAGGCTGCAACTAGCGCCTTTCAGGGATTGGCGCGGGTTGTTAATGTGCAACTTGCGCCAACTGGTGCGACTGTAACTCTATAAACAAGCGCTAGCCGAGTTTTCTATGGAAAAATAAAAACAAAAGAGCCAAGGCTAAATCAACAGTACCTAGGTACACCAAGAGGCAAGAAGCAACACAGGGACTCAACCCAGAAAGCTAATCAAGCAGGAGAAACCAAGAAACAAGGTAAGTTCCAATCTGTTCAGTTCGTAAACCAAACCAGAGATGGACTGAAGTGGCATTGATCTACTTTGCTAATGCAGAGCAATAGTGTTTCGAAGGCTATCTGGCCGTACTTCAGGCTCCGTCTAAAGTTTACAAATCAAACAACAAGACAAAACAAACAACAAGGCAAAAAGCCAACTCCCCAGTGGAGTTGCCAAATTGTTGTGGAGGTAAATCCCCTCTGCGGACAGAGGTGATCCCACTAGCTTAAATGGGGTCTAGCAACAATCAAACAACGCTAACACGCAAGTCCTTAATTGCAAATAAAAGACCGATGATGAGGGCCTACCTCGAATCCAACACTAGTACTTGTAGAAGAGTCGTCGCTCCCGTTCTTTCACTCCGGCTGGTCACAATCCCCACGATCCTCGTGAACGGACACCTACACATGCAAAGAACGACACAAATAGAAGCATAAAATCCAAGAGATGCAACTATATATCAGTCAGAAAGGATATAACTCAAACATCATTATAAAGACAATAAGAGTGGAACCATAATGATAGTCGTCTATTATTATTGATAAACAAAGAAGAATACAACCGTAGTTCTGACGTCAAATCCTCCTTTGGCTGGGTGATCAACAGAGCATGCCTTGCAAAGCTTGTTGGGAATAGGGAACAAGCCTCTCTCTCCTTGGTTACTTGGACAAGAATCTCCTCACTTTGGATTTAGCCTTATGGGGATGAAGAAGGCTTCTTGTAGCATGAGCTTAGCAATTCTCAGACTTTTGGGACTTAGAATTTGGAACTGGAGAGTAGAATTACTAACTAGCTTGTCAAAGGCAAAAGGACAAGCTTATATAGAGAAAGAAGAAGGAGTTAGGATCATCCACAAGATTCATGGGATTGGCCTTATCATTAAGAAGCTTCCATGAGAGGTGGAGAACTACTTCCCTTCTATGGAGATTCGAAGCCCAACTAAACTAACTCAAGCTGGAATCAGTTCATGAATAGTTTAGGAAGAACCTTCGCAAGTTGGTTTGTTAAAAACTTTACCCAACTGGGCTGGCGCGAGTGTGACTCTGAGACAGAGCGCCAACTGGTGCGCCCTATTTGGAGGATTTCCCCCATTGGCGCGAGTGATACACTGTGGAACAGCGCCAATGGAAAAAGGGCTACTTTTATGGGTATTTTGCAGAAGTTGTTTTCAGGGCATATGAAGTACATACTCAAGGGGATATAATGCAAGTGTTTCCAGGTTATGTCACTTCTCAAAGGTCTCGGAATAAGTCCTCCAATGTGCGGGAGAAGGGGTAATAGGGACGATGACAAATTATTGTGTAACACCAGCTCCACAAACAAATGCACAGAAAGATATGTATACACACATAACATAGGAACAAGGGGTATTTTCAGACTCACTCTGGTTCTTTATCTCACTTGCTCTATATCTTTATGTTGTTGTCTCACACTGGTTCTATTTTCTATGAGAATATGTTCAAGGTTGATTCTAGGTGATGTGTAGTTGTGGGGCATGGTATATTCGATTGGTCAGCACTAGAACTTATTATCAAGCTTGTAACATGGAGTTGGTGCTCTTTGACCTTGAGTTCGTGCTTTGAGGCCTTGGGTGTCAATCCTTGTGATTATGTTTAAGACCATGGAGCTCCTTATCTAAGTCGGTGTGGTTTGTATGAAGCTTAGTGAATGACCAAACCACTAGTATAAACTTCCCCTGTGCAAGAATTTCCTCAAACCCTGGATCCAACTTAGGGGTGGTTAGCTACAAGAAAGGTTGCAGTGTAGCTGGCTTATGGTTGGGTGAAGAGAGAAGTCCCTCCTTCAGTTCTTAATCAAATTAACACACAGATAAATATACTTGGTTATGCATGTTAGTATACAAGCTATGATATCTCTTATTGTGTTTATGGTTAATGATTAATCCTATATTTTCCATGAAAGAATGTCTGATTCACTATTTAATCATGTGTGACTAGCTTTCCTATATATCTATGGTGATAATGAGATGCCTAATTTATGTATTTACTGCCTTCTTAGTGAATTGCAGGTTATTATGCTCATGATTGGTGGTCAAAAAATCACTTAGGACTAACCTGTTGTCTCATAAAGTTCTTAGTTATCTTATATGTTGATGAGGTTGCACAACTCATCGATATAACCATGATTGTGGGTTATCTTACTTATTAGGATTACAATTTGTGTTGTATGTAGGATGAATGTCTGGTTACAGTCAAGGGTCATGTAGTTTATGAATGTTGTGATGAATTTTATGAGTTTATGCATACTTATAATCGTTGTAACTAAGAATTATATTTAGCCTAATGACTTGAGATTCATGCTATTACATACATGGCCTATAATCCTCCTGAGTAATCATATAGATATGTATGTGATCTAAGTGGATATTGGTGGCCACCCACCTATCCCAATTGAACCCCCAATATTGTTTCTTTCAGTTTCATTAATTGTAGCACAATTTACTATTTTTGGCAATTTTTCGAGTCCTAAATTTCTGGAGCCGTTTTGAGGCCTTCAACGATTTTTTTTGGAAAACGAGCAAACCCAAAGCCTACAATAGGGATTTTTAGTCGAAATTTGTAGACCTTAGATAGATATTTCTAACGAGGTATCGTGTGCATCAAATGAAAATCATGTTGTGTGTGGAGCATGATTGTTCAGAGGTCTTTGTTTCAACGGGATGTATACCCCAGGAAGTTTTGTACACCCCTCCACGCGGGGGGGTGCGGGGGGGACTTGTCCCCCTCGTGGGGGTCCGGGGGCTAGCGGTCCCCCGGCGGGGGCTCAGGGGCAGCGCCCCCGAAGCTAAAAATAGATGTAAATTTGCCTTGTAAAAGTATAGTAATTTCTAGTCAATCTGATCCGTTCATTAGGGGGATGATCTGACGGTAGAACTTATGTTTAGTTTATGGTTTTTTTCCCTAGAAGGAAACCCCTCTCTTTGTATGAGGGTATTGTATTTGAGGCGGCGATATTGATGTGTATTCTGTGTGTGAGCGAGAAACAGAGAGGTGAGACTGTGAGAGAAAACAGAGGATATTACAGCGGCTTTGCTGTAGGTTGTGTCTCTTCATTTTGCTGGATAATAGAAAGGAAGGACTGGCTGTTCGAGGCGGACGTAGCCCAAACTGGGTGAACCACGTATATCTGTGTCTCTCTTGTTTTGTGCGTTTTCTGTGTTTATATTTCTGCAATATTTTATGTGTTCCATTGCTCCGTAATATATAATTTTCTAAAAACTGGTATCAAAGCCAAGTTGGCTTGAGAAGAACGTATTTTGTTGCCAAGGGTTTGTTTTGGCTTGGTGAATGAAGGGGATATGATTTGTTGCGCTGATGCTATGGATATAGATCAACCAAACAAGAAGCATTGCACATTATCACGCTCCAGATCCAGATCAAGGCTTCCTGGTGAAGTCACCCCAGGCGAGAGTTTCAAGGATTCATCTCAGAAATTAAAGGTAGTTAAACTTGGCATGAAGGCAACAAAGAAAAAAAACAAGGATGCCCAAAATTGAGAGAAGATGGGTCAGAATAGTAGCAGCAATAAAAATAAAATAAAATTAATGAAGTCAAAATTATTGCATGTAAATGGGCATATTACTATAAGACCTGGTAAGGCATGTGTACCCTCAGTGATCACCGGTAAAGTCTGGGTTAGACCTAGGTGATAGGGGGGATGTTAGGTTAACAATACCCCGAGTAAAAACTTTGAGGGGGGTAAGAGCTAGAGTGAGCGGGATTGTCTCACTTAGCAGGTTTGGCTGGAGTTAGTCAAGGAACCCCAAGTCAAGTTTAAGGGGGGAAATCTTGTTAAGAAATTTACCCAAGAACATAAATAATTACGGAGAGGAATAAATATAAAATTAACCAGCAATAACCATAAACACATAAATACACATGTTTATCCGGGAAAACCCCAAATCCGGGGAAAAACCCAATCATAATGAAATTTCATTATCCTTGGCCAAAACCCTGGCCAATCCGGCCAAGTGAGCCTTCACCGCTCACCTCCAGGCCATCCTTTACAATGAAGTCCTTCCAGCCTTTTATAGGCTCCATTACATATAATACCACGGGCAGAATACCATGGGTGTACAATACCATGTGCCCCAAAACCATCACTATTTAACCTCGTCAACTTTTGACTCTATCCTGAGTCAAGTTTACCTAACAAATCATATGCCAAAGTTATGACCTCGGGAATTTGGTGTACCAGCTAACCCCAACGGGGCCCACAAACTTTTTGCGCTTAATCTCCTAGGGTTAGGTTTTTGGAAGTTTGGGGTTTTCCCTTATTTCTCAGTAATAAAAAGGCCCGTGAGCCTCATTGTAACACAATTTAGAGGCTTGTAGTTGCCACATTTCTTCTTAGAGATAAGCTATCATTGCCTGAGTTAGTTTATTTCATTAAGCATGTAAATAGTTTTCAGTATTTTGTTATTAATGAATTGAAGTTCAGTTTTCGTTGTAGTTCTGTGTTTCTATTTAAATTTGTATTTCATTTCATGCATAAATTTGGATCAGTGGTATCAGAGCGGTCTACTCTTTCTCTGTTTCTATGTGCATGTCCCCAATGAGGTCAAGGTATAAGGAGTTAGGGCTTGAACTAGTTGAACCTTTGTAAGACCGGCCTTGCCGACCCCAACGACCTCCCATGGTAGAAGAAAAGAAAGATGAGGGAGCAAGAGATCCTTTCAAAATATTGCTCAAAGAAGCCCTCGAGCGATAGAGGAATGAGATGATGGGCAACTTTTTCCAGATCCTTCAACGGATGCCCACAGGCAACACATCTTCATCCAACAACCACCTTGGATATGTCACTCCCTTTAAGGTACAAATCAAATTTGACATATTTGAACGCCAGATAGATGCAAACATTGTAGATAAATGGTTAAATATGTTGGAAGGATATTTTCTGGTTCATGGTTTTTCCAATAGGGAAATGATTACTTTTGCACTCCTTAAAGCCACCCCCCACGTCAAGGATTGGTGGGAAACCTACTGTGAGAAGAGGGATAAGAGGGAACCCTTGCCGTTTTCAATTAGACCCACTTAGAATTCTTTTTGAGATGCCATCAAGGAACAATATTACCTTGTCGGGAACTATGAAGATAAGTACATAAAATGAACCTCACTCCGATAAAGAAGGTACCAAGACGTGCCAGAGTTCACAAATATTTTTTATACCATTTGCATTAAGTTGGGTATCAAGGATTTTGAGCGGCATATGGTACTTGAGTACCCAAACTATCTATACAAGTACATTTAGGATGATATGGAGTTCTTAGACATCTCCTCACTTAGCGCCGCCTACTAATATGTTGTCAAGATCAAGTAGAAATTTAAACAGAAGAAGTAGGACTTTGGATCTGCGAATCTAAAGCAAGGGAAAAGCGCTCCCAAACCATAGAACAAAGGACAAAGCCAAGTCAGGTTGACCCAGGATAACCCATTGAAGTTGCAACGTGAATACAAAGAAGGACACATGAAAGTAGTGTGAGTTCCGTAAGAGCTCCACTCACAACACAAGTGAGTGCCGAGCCAAGCAGTCATAGTTGCAGAGCTGAAGGCTTCAAAGTCATATGCATGTTCCAACTCTGATTCAGAATTCGAAAAGGGGAATAACAAAGGGAAGCATATTATTGATGCATAGCACAAAACCACTGTTGCCACCACTAAGATCCAGAATATTGAACCCGAAGATCCAGAGGAAGGGGAGTGTCTCTTCCACTCACAAATGCGAGTGAAGGGGTCTCCACTGTAGTTCATTGTTGACAACGGGAGCCAAAAGAAACTCATCTCAATAGAGGTCATTCAGTGGTTGGGCCTATCGACCGCACCACACTCGCAACCCTACACCATCAGGTGGCTCCACTAAGGATGAGATCTCTGCATCAGCCAACAATGTCATCTTCCCTACAACATTAAACCCTTCACGAATGAAGTATTATGTGACTTTGTTCCTTTTGAAGTTTGTGATGTATTATTAGGCCAACCATACTTGTGGAAGAGTCATGTTGTATATGAGTCGAGGCCTCACACTATTATCATTACTTTGGGCAGTAAGTTTACAATATACTAGAGCTAGCCCCACTTATCGCCATCTCTTTGATCCTTGCTAAGAAATGCAGTAAGATCACGTCCTCGATCGGGAAATTTATTTTCTTTTTTATTCGTTCTCAAAGTAAAGGGAAGATTGTGGCCACATCCATGGGTCCTGCGGAGGGTTCCACCGCGTAGCAGAAGCAGATGGATAAGGTCGTGGAAGAATATAAGAACATCTTCTCCTCACCCACAGGGGTACCTTCAGACTGTCAGGTCAAGAATTTGATCGATCTGACTCTCGGAGCGCCTCTACCCAATGGGTCGATATACCGCCTCTCTATTTTGGAAAATGAAGAAATCAAGCAGCAAATTCAAGAGTTGTTACAAAAAGGGTACATCCGACTAAGTTCCTCACCGTGTGGGAGCTCGATTGTACTTGTACAGAAGAAAGATGGGACCTGAAGACTTTGCATCGATTATCGAGCACTAAACAAAATCATTGCTAGGAATAGGTATCCAATCCCATAGATTGATGACCTTCTTGACCAACTCAAAGGGCCAAGTATTTCAACAAGATTGATTTAAAGTCTGGTTATCACTAGGTTCCAATAGAACCCACAGATATATGGAAGACCTCCTTCAAATCTAAGGAGGGCCTTTTTAAGTGGTTGGTCATGCCTTTTGGGTTGACAAATTCCCCTGCAACTTTTATGGGATGGTGGATGACATCTTGCAACCCTTTACCAACTCGTTCATGGTTGTATATTTGGAAGACATCCTCATCTTCAACAAGAGTTGGGAAAAACACTTACAACACATTCAACAGGTCCTTCAAGCCCTGCAACGACACAAACTATGTGCCAACTTGGAGAAATGCACCTTTGGCATGGGCCAGGTCCAATATTTGGGTTTCAATATTGATGAGCAAGGCATGCATGTGGATTTGGCTAAGATCCAACTCATTTGGGATTGGCTAGCTTTGACCACTCTAGTCGAGCTTTGTAGCTTTTTGGCCCTTGCCAAATTTTATCTGAGATTCATGTTGGGATCCTCTCATATCACTTGGCCTATGAGTCAAGTTACCAAGGGCAGACCGAAAACTTATAAGGAGATAAGCTGAAAATACAATTATATACGTTGTTTTCTTCTTTTCCCTCAAAAATATTTTCCCCTAGGGATGACATCATCATCTTGAATCCTATTTGTTCTTTTGAAGTTAGTTTTTTAGAACATTTTTGTTTTAAGGCCCATTTTTGACCTCAAAATTCCCCTAATGGTGGATTTCACATAGGGATCCCATGATAATGTCGACCCACACTATGATAACATGGCAACACCACATGTGGATGCCACATGGCAGTACTTTGATGATGTGGATTCGTGCCACAATGATGTGGAAATTCCATGTGGAAGCCACATGACAACTCAATGTTGATGTGACATCATGTAATTGGTTTAATTTTAGTAGGCCATAACTTTCAATCCAGGAGTTAGATTAAGATAACATTTATATTGTTGAAAAATTCTTGATGCGCTGAATGCAATGGTGACATTTGTTTTAAGTTTCGACAAAGTTGGAAATAGAGGATTTTTGTAACCCCATCTTCATAATAGATCTTGGAGGTAGGGTTAGAGCCAACAGTAACACCTCACGTAACCCAAGATAGTACAAGGGGATGGAAGGGAGTGTTACAATGGGGAGAGAATCCAATCCTGAGCAGATTGACGAAAAGATTCACATGATCTTTGATAAAGAAGGAAGGTATTGAAATATATATATCTTCTCAAGTTTTTTGATCCCCAATTATAATTAATTTTCTCAGGTGTTTTGAGGTAGCTATAATTATTCCATTGAGCAAGATATAAGCCTCTACTTTGTTATTTGAGGTGTGTCCCAAACTCTAAGAAAACGATATTTCAATTATTCTTCCGGATGATAAATAAGCACCCTCCCCTTCCCCCCGCTCCCATGCACATTTTATAAATATAAATATTAATATGTTATAGGTAATTTGTTTTTAAATTAAAATTTCATCTCTGGAATAATTTAAAAATATAAATATTTGTCTTTAATATTTATGTACCAAGTTATTAACTTAGTATTTGTGTTCTCTATATAGTTTCATTATTTATTTCGTAATTAAACATTTTTACCTAATATTATATTTTTAATTTTTTACTATTTCATTCTTTTGAGTTTAGCTTTCCTTGAATGGAGTTTGTCACCAAACTTGACAACAAAATTAATTATTCAAAAATGGGTAGTCTAATGAGGTCACAAATTTGCTTGGAAAATAGTGGAAATTTTGGCATGATTTTGACGAAATTCATTTTTTTGTTGTTGGAAATTCGGGTTATAGCTATCAAACTTCAAGATTTTCGGTGCCTTAGGGGATTTTGATGGTGCTGAAGGCATTTCCACCATAAAAAACACAATTCAAACAATTTCAAGGTTAGATTTTTGAAAAAAAAAAAACTGAATTCGGACAAGAAATGACTCTCTGGGCAAATTTGTGGCCTCGGTACTTGGACTTATATTTATGGACAACTACCTTAGACAGTTGCAAGCCGCTAAATTTTATAGGGACAAAAGTTATGGGATTAAAATGTTGTAAATTGTTAATACTTGTATACAATTACATTGATCATTTATGCATTTGTTAGACTTTTTGGAATGTTTTTCAATTTAATTTGTCCATAATTCAACAGGGATTCATTGGAATCACAAATTTAAGGTGTGAACTCTTCACAATCCACGTGCCTTGGGTGTTTTTCAGGGTGCCATAAAAAAAATCATTTTAACCATCACAAATCAAGAGCCAATCAAAAGTTTTTTCCTCGGATTCCGTCCAAAAACTCCAAAAAAATCTAATAATTAGACAACACATCTCATTTATGGTTTAAACATCAAATTTATCTCTCCATTTAGACAACTCATGCAACATAGATAAACCCATCTAAACTTCATTTTATAATTTATATTTATATTTTAATTTTTTATTATTAAATATTTAATATATTTTTAAATTAATATGAAACCTATACATTATAATAATGATAATAATTAGGTTTTTTTTTTTCTTTTAAATTCAGTTTAATTCTCACCAGCTATATATTAGCCCATTATAATAATGCTAAAAAAGTAAATGTCCTAAAATAACTATCTCCAAACATCTCAACCCTTCCCATTTCCCATTCATAAATTTCCTAATAAATATAACTAAAAAATTATAATAATAACTAGCCGAATTTAAACCCGATGAACAATTATCGATTCCCCTAAATTTAAAAAAATAAAATAAAAATAATGATGATAAAGGCAAAAGATACCTTTATCAAAGCCCTTTGGGTTTTTTCCAACTAATTAGGGGTTTTGACCATATTAGTATACCCACTTATTTAGGTAAATGAATCCTAAATAGTAGTATGTAGTCAACACGCTTATCGGAGTACACACAGGAGACATCAAAGATAGCTGGGTGCCGTAAGTCTCGCGCGGTTAAAAGAAGTCACGAACAACAAGCGATAGTCCACTCGTTTTGATGTAGTGCCAGAGATCGACTCAGATAGATTCCGATGTTTTGGGTTTCTGTTTTTAACCTTGGAAGGTTCAATTTTACAGTTTCTACGGGAATTCTCATATTCAATCTGTTTGGCAGATTGAACTAAAGATTTTTGTCCGGGTGATTTTTGGATTAAATTCAAGGTGGGTTTTCTTTCTGCTAATTTTTTTATGGCGTTTTCTAGTTCAAAATCTGTATTGGGTTCATTCCACTGGTTTTCTTATACATGAATTGAAATTTGTTATGTTTCTGGTTCATTCTAGGTCGACGAACGTGAGGTGCTAGGGCTTTTAGAGTTTGGATGGAACCCATGGACATCGTTGGCAAGTCCAAGGATGACGTCTCGCTTCCCAAAGGTGAGTTTATTGAATTTTTGTAGGCGTTTTAATAGATTTTTGGATTGATAGCGGGTTTGTGAATTTGAGGGTTTTGTAGCGTGGAAATTGTTTCTGTTTTTTTAAAGGGTTTTAAGGTGAAGAGCAGAGAGTTATGTCCTTTTCAAAATTTCACTCCAGAGGTCATAGGTTCTATCCTTGAAGCAATATCGGTAATTGCTAGTTTGGTGTAAATTTCATGGTATTAGGTAATAATCATCGAGCTTTGTGATGGATTATTACTTACACGAAATCAGCTCAAATAGCCCATCATCCGTAATGAGGTTTAAGTATCTTATTGCCAGTTTCCTTCTTTCAATGGGCTCAAGTAGGCCATCATCCATTTTTTTCTAAATGGGCGGAAATAAACCAGAATCCCTTTTTTTCCAAACGAGGTCAGATAACCCGTCATCCATTTTTTTCCTTGTATGTATTACCTGGTGGACATTTTCCTTGTATCGAGAACCTATCTCCCCGTTATGAACGGAATTGGTGCAAAATCCTGATTGGGATATATCCTTGGGCAATGTATATTGAAGTTTGAACTAAGAGTTGATTGACAAGCTGCCACATATGTGGTTTGGTGATGTTAGAGGGAGATTTTATATCTAGTTGTGGATTGTCTAGTGATTAGAAATATCAGGGGGTTCAGATTTGTGGACATAGTAATTTAGGATGTGCTTTGAGCTTTTTACGTTGTGAACTGAGGCATTTGAGTACACATACCACAGAACAAATAAATAGCTAATCCTAGAAGTTGGATTAAGTGGAAGGTATTTTAGGCTGTTTGTAGTTCTGTGTGTGACTTGGATTGGAATGGGAAATAAGTTGACTAAATACTGTATTTCCAAGTTGCAAAATATCTTCTGGTGCAATATCTAGTATCTGTTTGTTTCAGAACAGAGGGTAAATACTAAATACCAAAAAGTATCGATTAATGAAGCCTGCTGTCTAGTAAGTCAATCATGTGTATGGCTTTATGCTGTCTAGTAAGTCAATCACGTGTCTTAACTTTTTGCTGATTGTTTTTTCTTTGGTGGCTTTGAGTTGTATCCTGCCCCACTTGTTTCATCCCTATACATCATGCAAAAAGCTAATATAGGTGGGGGTACAGACCCAATTTAGGGTTCACTTTATTATCAATTTGTAATAGTGGAAAACATTGGTTGCAATTGACATGGAAGTGAGTTGTCTAATTGACCCAATCTATACACCGTATTAGTATTGACAGTGTGATATTTGTTCGTCTGATTTATAGCAATCATGCTGGAATAAATACTGATTTATATCATGAATGATTAGAAGTTGTCAAAGAAAAGGGTTAGTGTGGTTAAGGTTTTTGTTGAGTTTCATAATGACCATCGTTTCTCATTGCGTTCAGAGTTGAATTGGTAACAACTGAAATTTGAGTATAAGCTCACTTTGACATGTTGTGAATACGTAATTTTCCTGCAGCAACCATGTTTAAAATTATAAAAGAGATGCTGCCTCCAGATGTTCGTGTTGCAAGAGATGCTCAGGACCTACTGGTCGAGTGTTGTGTGGGTGAGCAACTGCATTCTTTATAGAATATACAGATTGAATTATTAATTTACTATTCAATGTATAGGACCATGCTGAACTTAAAATCCCATGTGTGTTTTGAATTATTTTGAGAATAATGCAAAACCACTTATTCATATCCTAGTCAAAGGATTTTGATGATTTTTTTTTAATATTGTATGTCTTTTCCTCGAGTTTCGTGTTAAATTCAAATGCTTATTTCAAGCAAAATGTATAGTAACTTATATCTGTTTATTATGCTGCAGAGTTTATCAATCTAATATCTTCAGAATCCAATGAAGTTTGTGGCAGAGAGGAAAAACGAACAATTGCACCTGAGCATGTGCTGAGAGCCTTGGAGGTCAGTTCCCAGATTAGACCTTTTTGCAACTAGAGCCCAGTTGATTGATCATTGGATGTATAAGTCTCCTAGTCTTTTGAGAGCCTTGGAGGTCAGTTCCCAGATTAGATATTTTTTTAACTAGAGCCCAGTTGATTGATCATTGGATGTATAAGTCTCCTAGTCTTTTCATTAAATGAGAACACCATGTGCCTGTGTACGTCATAAAAAATAGTTTGTTGTGATATAGAACTTTTCCTTTGTATTGATTTTTGAACTGCACTTTTGTGACAGGTGTTGGGCTTTGGGGATTATATTGAAGAGGTCTATGCTGCATATGAACAACACAGACTTGAAACATTGGTATGTTTGTCATTATGTCATCTAGACCCTTAGCCCACACAAATATTAGGCTTCCTACAATTTAATGGAATAGATGTTGGATATTGTCACAAGAACAAATTGCTTACTGTCTTGTAACTCTCTCATTAGGACTCTCCAAAATCTGGCCGATGGGCTAGTGGGGCAGAAATGACTGAAGAGGAAGCACTCGCTGAACAACAAAGGATGTTTGCTGAGGCCCGTGCACGTATGAATAATGGCAATGCAAATCCGCCTAGGCAGTCAGACTCAGATTAAATAGTTTCAGACCTTGTCTTCTAACATCAGTGAATGGCTATTATAGTCATTGATGTATTATATTTTAGTCTTGGAAGCACCACTTGTATTGTCATGCAATCAAGATTAGTTTTACTAGCTTTTTACATAGAGACTAAAACTAAGATACAAGATTTACTGATTATGCTATTCATTTTCTTTATATTGATTGTTGTCATCTGTCTTCTCTTTTGATGATTTATCTCTAGAAATTACGTATGCTTTTTTTCGACAGGACCTGGCTTTTGTTCTAATTCACAATTTCCTTAATAATATTGTTTTCTTTATTGTAGCCAAGTTCACAGTGTCAGCAAGCCAAAAAATAGATAAGGCTAGAAAATGTCATCTGGATATTTTTACAAGCATATGGCATAATGATACTAGATATTGAACTTTGCATAAGGGAATGAAAGGTGACAATAATTCCATATTATTTGGTGACTGCAGCTGATTTACCATTCTAGGGTGTTAGTCATCTCAATTAAATGGTTTTATGATAAAATGAGCTAGCTGAAATATATTTGAACTATTTTTTGTTAATTAAGGATGAATGCTGTAAAACTTCAACGAATGGACACTTCTGGGCCTTTTTGTTTTTGCGTTTTCATTCTTTGTTAATTGAGGCTGGATGTTGTAAAAACATTCATGAATGGACTCAGTTCTTTTCTTTATGCATTTTGTTTTTCTCTGATGGAACTTCAGCAAGCCATATTCCAAGCAACCATTATAAGAAAAGCTTCTAAGATAACGCCTAATGTGTGTAGTACATTTCATTGTAATGACATGAATTGACTGTTATATATGGCTAGGATGGGGCCAGGAGATATTTCGTTATTTGATTTGGTGGAGTAAAATGGCAGCACTGCACCGCACGTATTTGCATTACTCCATTTCCTTTAATAAGAAATACGCACGATTATACATGGCAATTTTTGCCTATACATAGAAAAAATAAAAATGCAAGTGCATACTCTGAAATAAACTCATGCATGCGCAGATAACTTGTAGGTGATGCTACGTTAAAATGAAATAACACATGCAATCGAATGTCAATTGGGACATTAGAACCGCAGGAGACTTTAAAGTGTTGTAGTACTTTCCTGTAAGATAAAGATGTAAAATTTATGAAATTCTTACTGTAAATCCACTCCTTTAAAAAAGTTTATAGTAAATCCATACCGCTTGTTGGTTTGTTTGTCATACTTTTGGCCTTTTTGTTTTGTTGAAAGCAAGCCCAAAATTTTTCAGAGCATCAATTTTGCAAAAACATGAATTAGCAGAAATTGGGTACTGATGTACAGGTACAAAATCTTAGTGTTGCACTCTTGTTTTTCTCACATGTTTAAAATATAAAAAAATGACATTGGTTAAGTGCCTCCCAGAAATGTACGAGACTAGTGGGAAGCTATTGTGATTAGATTATATTTGGTAAAAACAGGGAAACTTGAGATGTTATATGGTAGCATAGCTTACTAATCTAGGTCCCTGCCTTCCGTGAGAATTGCTAAAGCAACATATGCTAACTCCGTGATAATTGCTAAAGCAACATATGCTAACTTATGTGTTATTTAAGTGCTATGTACTCTATTTATTTAGTTATTTAAGTGCTCTGATGTATATGGACATGGACATGGTGTAGATTTGAGGATGTTATTGGATAAATAGCCAAGATGAGATGCTACTGGTCTCCTACTGGTCTCCTTCAATGAATGCATATATACAGTCTCCTCATTTGGAGCTTAGTTATAATTATGCTTTTACATTTGATAAGTTGTATTCATCTTGTTAATGTCTTTCTCTCTTCTAATTTTGCTATATTTGTAACTTTAAAAATATTCTAATTTTGCTGTATTTGTAACTTCAAAAATCTTTGTTAATCCTATTTTGATATGGTATGTGTTGCTGTTGCCTTCTCCCTGCTTTTTTATTTTCAGGATAATTGTGGGGGTAATTTTCTTTCTCTCTTTTTATTTTTTATTTTTTTTATTTCAATTTGTTTTGTGTTCATTGTTTTCCAAACTATAGTATGTTTAAGTTGGTTGCAGCATTGATTTTTTATAATTTTAATATAATTTCTTACTTTTACTTTTCCAATATATTTTCATTTTTTTCTCAGCAAAATTTCTTCCCCTTGCATTTTATTTAAAATCCAAATTATAGTATTTTTAGGTGGTTGTGTACATTACTGTTTTTATTCTTCCTTTGATTTCTTGGTGTTTACTTATACAACATGTTTTCTTTGGCCCCCCTTTTGGAATCTGGGTTTTTTTCCCTCTTCGTTGAGCTGCAAAGACTTTGGAAACAACAGGGCAAAGTGCTCGTTACCACTCAAATCAATAGGGGACTTGAAAGGGGTTCTTAAGAGGGCAATTGCTAGGTTAAAGGCAATGGTGGATGTTTAGCCCACTATCACCACAGCTAAGTTTCCCTGCTCTTTACGGACTTTCACCAATGGGAGGTGCCTTGGAAGTGTAGGGTTCAGTTGTAAAGTATATGTCAATGGATAGGTGGAAAGTGACCTTAGAAACCCTTTCTCAAAGATGTAGTGAAGAATAGGACTTGCTTGCTTTTTAAGCAAGGGAGTTGGTATTTGGTTTTCTAGGTGTAAGGGGTGAAGATTGGAGGATTGAGGGAGAAGGAATAGGCTTATAGACGAGGTTCTCGATCCCTATAATCCTTGGGAAACTTGGATTTCCAAATGATCTTTATTGAGAAGTGGGACTACATGGGGCCAAGTGGACCCAGTCCAGGTTCGAGGATGGAATGTAGCAACCAATGATGTTCCTATCCTAGACAAGGTGAAAGGAAATGACCAAACAAGAATATTTACTTCAAAAGGTTGAATTGTTCCTGTTGAGGTCTAGCCCTGGGGCTGTCTAGGCAAAATTTGATCTAATGGGGCAAAATGATCACCTTTTTTAAGGGATCAATGTTTAAGTCACTTGGGGATATGGATTCGAGGATGATGATGAGTAAGAACTTGGTTTCTTGATCTAGGAGGCCCGGAAAGTCGGCGTCATCCAATGTTGAGAGAGAAAAGAAAAGTGACTTTCAAGGATTTATACTTCAAAGCAAATGATGCAAGCTTATAGAGACAAATAATCTCTAAAACATTTCATTCATATAACATTGGCCCATACATTAAGTTAGCTAAAACATGCTTAATTTCACATTTCAATTATGCAACAATTAGCCCTAATTTTAGCAGTATGGAGCAATAAGAATAACGATGTTAAAATTTACTTAGAATGCTATAGAATATATCTAACCAGCGTTTCATTTGCAAGACAGCTCCAAGACAAGAAAAATAACCCAAATCCATCTTGTCAAAATTCATCCATCTTCAAAAATATCCTTCAAAGAAAAATGCGAAGTTGTTTATGATTAGAGAGATCCCAAGTCCAGTGATGATCCAAATGAATGTATTTAACATCAATAGATAGCCTCCCAAGGAGTTCGAATTAGCCTATGGGCCTATATTACCCCCTAATGATAAAATAATGTGCACATAAAACCCCTATTGGTGACAAGCTCACGAAACTAGCTCACGAGTGGAAAAATAAGCCTCGAAGGGACCATATAGTAATATGTACATGTCGTGGGGCCCTCCAAAGGCCTAATAATGTCTTGAAGTGCCATTATGAGAAAGAAATTCCTTAGAATATGATGGACAAGGGGGTGGACCTACGGTACTCCCAGTGGGTTTAAGGGCACATAAATGACCCCATGGGTCTCCATATGAATCAGAGATGCTTGTAGATTCTTTGCAAGGGTCCAAAGGGTGGAATGAATGCTGCCATGACACAATACAAGTCTTGGGACACCTGTCAAGAGTGAGGGGCTCCTGTGGGGGCTTGTTGGGCATAATGTGCCAAACATATCACCATCATTCCAAAAATGAATCGCTAGTAGTCTCTGAGCATTGATGCAGATTGGTGGAATGCTGTTTGCTGGCGTGGAGGCCAATGACTCTCTATGCACACCATATATGTGTAAACGTAGACCTTTGGGGTTAGGATCCCGTATAGGGAGACCAAACCCAAATGGAAACCCCCTGTAATCTTGCGTAAGATCCAATGTATCCCCTAGGCCTTTAGTACAACCAATCAATAAAATAATCATGTAAAGAGTTTACAAACCATGGATAACAAAATGGGCACTGCATAATAACATTTCCTTCCATAGCGGGCTTTGGCATGTGTTAGTGTCTCCAAGCTCCAAAGGAGTTAACCAAGTATCTTATTAGGTGGTTTCCGCTCTTAAAGGGGATAGTATGTCCAAGGTACACCCCTCTAATGGGGGTGGCAAGTGATAAATGTTGAACACCTAATCCTCTAAGGGTTAGCGTGGAAGCCGAATAGACTAAGTTAGTCTAAGAGACCTTGAGATGTGGAACCCAACAATCATACCATGTATTATAAATGTATATCATTTGTAAATAATAAATGTACTCATGTTTGATTTCTCATATTTTGTTGCTGCCATGTGTATCAGAGTGGGCGATTTCTTGCCTTTATCGTATAAAAGAATTTTTGATGGCTTGAAATGTATTCGTATATCTTTCTAAAGAAAACAATATTCACATCCTACATAAACCAGCCGGTAATAAACCTACACCAACATGAGAAACCTACAATGTTGCCTCTGAGATGTAAGAATGCAAATCAATGAACGCCTACCAAGGAAGCTATCAAATCCCTTGATGGATCGAGACAAGTTTTCATAGTCGGTGATTGTTTCTATCTTCGACCCCAACAAATGTCAAGGCCAAAGGCAGAGATCTATGGATTGCTTTCATAGCTATTGTTTTGATCTCTCTCTCTCTCTCTATATATATGTGTGTGTGTGTGTGTGTTGCTTTTAAACATTGTGTTCGCATATATACGTTGTGTCTACGCTATTTGACCTCTTAGATCTCGAGCAAGCTAATTCATTTCTCGCTGCTGAATTAAAGATCAATAGTTTCATTTCGTGGAGAAAAGATGATTATTTCCTATACCATAAGAGGCACTTATCAGTGATGGCCTCCTGAATGTGCTAAGTTTTTGTACTTTGGATGCGTGTTTTTTGAGTGCTTGCCATTCACTACAGTCTTGCTTATTTTATATGAAAAAATTGATGATATTGTAAGCACTTGTTTTGGAAAAACTTGTAACAAAGTTTCACCCCCAGGGTTTCGGGGGTGAGCACTTCATCATCTGCCGTTTCAAAATTGGCAAATATAAGGCGCTTCTTATGTGCTTTCAGCTTTGCAGTTTATGAGATTATGTATAGGTTTGTAAGCCACCTTTTATGTAAAAAAATTGGGCTAGACTGGGAAAGGACTAGTGCAGCGAATATTTTGTGTAGTGAAATTATTATTTGTAGACATCATGTTTAGTTTAGCAGAAGAGTTATAGCATGTTGGGTTTTCGATATTTGAACTAATTTGGAGAGTGGAGACTATTGAGAGTTTCTTTGTCTTAACATCATATTAAAGTTTAGAGTGCATTGAGATCCTCATTGTTTTATTATTTTTTGAGGTTAAAAAAATGACTCCAATTAGTGCAATATTAGAGTCACTGAACAATCTAATACTCTCTACTATGGATTTCTACTATGGATAATGTTAGAGCCTAGATTGACCTCAGGCTGAAAGGAGACAATCCTAGGATAACCAAAACCAAGCTTAACCTGGTAGCTATCCCTACCAGGTTAGAAGAGGGATCTCTCTTTGTCAATCTCAGTCGAGATGACTGCAAATATGGATTTTAGGCTAGGTATAGTACTCTCGAGTTTTTGATTGATTTTGTTGGGTTTTCACTGGATCAAATGGAGCAGGCAGTTTTGGGTCTGGGAAATCAAGTCAGGAATACAGGGTGTTTTGTGGGGCGAGGTAGGTATGTGTTTTGGCACTTGGAATTGAGTGGGATGGTAGGTCCAAGACTGGTGAGGAGCTGAGGAGGGCATGTAGAGATCATGTATCCTCTTTAAACTGTAGAAAACATTAAAAACTAAATGGATTGTAGAATTGAGGCTTCTGTGATCCATCATAGTTATAAAAAGAGCTTCGGCGAAAATCACATAAAAAAGACCTTTGTCGACGTGTTTCGAACCAACTAGTGTGGTTCATCGTTAGGACAAAGGTATTTTTTATGTGATTTTCGCCGAAGCTCTTTTTATAACTTGTCCTGACGATGAACCACACTAGTTGGTTTGAAACGCGTCGACAAAGGTCTTTTTTATGTGATTTTCACCGAAGCTCTTTTTATAACTAAATGGATTCCCAAGGCAGAGCATTGTAACCAATTTATTCTACTTATCTATCTTGATTTCATTTAGTTTAGAAGAATGAATTAGATTTTGGCACACATAACACATGATAAAAACTAATGACAGAAGAAGAAACTATGCAAAAACACATTACTACAAGTATCCCACAAAAATAGTTGCAAATCTTGGTTTATTTCCTTGCCAAACTGCTGTAAAGATGTACAATGTAGTTCAGAGCATCCAAGAAAGTCCAACCTTTGCTAATGACTGAAAAAATACATAATATAGACATCAAAACCATTTATGCTAGTCATCAGGGGTCAAATCCAAGAGATAAGGGACTGTTACAACCATTTCCCAACAAGGAACAGGGATATAGGCAGTAGAACAACTTGCCTCTACAAGCATGGAAACTGATTCATTGACCCCCAAACCACTTCAAAATGATGAATCTACTCTCTAAGGTCATTTTATAATTACATTTACATAGCATAGCATCATTTACAATCATAAATTCATTCATGATGGGAGAAAAAGTCAGCTTGTAGAAAAACTAGGCGAAAATTGATTTTTTGGGCAAATTGGATCAATGCGTAGCGCCACTTCACAGCTGCTTTTGGAGGCCTTCTTTTTAGCCAAATTGAGCCCCAGATAGCTCATTCGAAAGGTCTTCCTGTCTAGTTTCTAGAACATCTTGAATTTTTGCATTTGGAGGTCATTTGCCCCCTCAAACGTGAAATCTCCCGAGGCTGCTTTTGTGTGTCCAAAAAGAGGCAGAGAGGTCATTTTTCAATGGTTTTTTGACCTTTTGTTGACCAAGTTTTGCTCCAAAATTGCTGAGATTCTCTGGGTTTGATGCTTTCATCATGCTGAATCCAAATATACAAGCTATTTCTTCAAAAATTCCTCCAGTGAAAAGCGTGGCGCAGGTGGCGCTATGCACCTAGGGAAAATTTCTATGTTACAAAATTTCAAAAATTGAAAATGACCAAAATTTGCCAAAACTTGCCCAGATTTGGCACAAGGCACTATCATTAATTGCTTTGTTGGGCTAGTGAGGCTTCAACCAAGATTTTCAATTTGTCTTGCTCTTTTTTGCTCCTTAAGGCCTTCTTCAACCTAGCCTTAAGCTTCCTCATTCTTATGTTGCGGATTTTATTTTGGGTCATGCAGTGGTAGGCCATGTGATGAAGCATCTTCTTATCTCTGTTGGCCTTCTCAATCAGCCCCTCAAGGTGTATATTAACCCTATCAAGCCAAGTTTCCCGGTCATTCTCGATCTCTTGTTCGATTGGAGTCAACTTGACCTTTGCCTTCTTAGTCTTTTGCCGGTTCTCCTTGATCATTCGCAGTTCCATGAGGATTCGCTTGCCACTCAGTTGTTTGTTTTCTTGCTCAAGATATTTGATGACCCACTTAGCCCTCTCTAAATTGTTTGACAAGGCTTCTATCTCAGCCTCTTGTTCCTTGATGATCATGTCTTTGACAATGTTTGGATCTTGAGTATCCAAGTCAATGACATCAACTCCTTGTGTCTTCTCATGATCAACAAGGTCAAAATCTCTCTCTTGCCCATCTCCAAGATCCTTCTTATGCATCTTTTTCTTGCCTTTACCTTTACCCTTGGGTTTCTTCTCAACTTGTACCTGTTTAGTTGAGGAATAAGGCAAAGCCCCTTCCACTCCTTGTGGAGATAACATTTGCCTGTACCTTGAAGAAGAAGGCGAGATGCCTTCCACACCTTGTGGAGATAATACTCGCCTGGCAGCTGCAAAATATTTCCTAGTGCCTCTCTCATATGTCACAAATACTGGCACTCCAATAGTTTCATTCTCTTGAACCTTTTCATGTCCTGAAGGTCCACCTTCTTCATGAGGCACTGATGAAAAGACTTGAGGGCCTTTGAACATTTCATGAGAAATGAAAGTCTCCCATGGCATGTTAAGAAGGTTTAGATGATGTAAAACAATGATTTTAATCAAAGAGTAGTGATAAATGCTAGTTAATTGCTGGGGGTATGATTTCTTCTTTACAATGAGTGCCATCTTCTCAATGTTTCTGAACATGAAGTAGGGGATATTTATCATTCTCACCCTAGTGAAATGTATTAGCAGTGTAATGTGGTAGGCATACAGTGGGGAGAACCTACCTTCACAAGTAAAGCACTTGATGATGATCTTCATCAACGGAGCAAACCTGTCCTCCAAGAATTTAAAGGGGAATACTCTCTTGAGTTTGTTATGATATTTAGCCTTGATGTAAAGCTCATAGTACTCCCTGTCAATGTCTTGACCTTTGTTCCACTTTTCACCCACATTTGGAGTACCTGTAGCCTATGAAATAACAACTGGTGACAAAGTGAATGTAACTCTGGCAAGGTTTACTTCATTGTTGTCCAAGTGTGTCACAAACAACCTTGCTAATTCATGATGAAATTTAACCATTTCCACCATTTCACAAAAACTGAAACATCACTGATGTCTAAAACAAGAAATGGCAAATGGGCAAGCTTGCAGCGCCCTCAAACTGGTGGGCTCCTCTCTGATATGTTTTCCTCCCTTGTGAGGCTTCCTGCCCTGTGTGTCTCTCTCCTTGGAACTGTCACGAAGGGTTTCTTCTTCCAGCTCATACTCACTGTCCCTCTCCATTGTTGTATCACTGTTTCTATTGTGGTGAATGAAGTGTGGTGAATGAAGAGATAGGGTGAATGGATATAAGATGAGTATGAAAAGATTTTATAGGTAAATAGGTGCGGGTGAACAAGACTGGGAGTGGGATTTAGGGAGTGAGTAGGGTTAGTGAATAGTGTAGGGTTTGAGAATAGTGTAGGGTTTGGGGTATATGTATAGGGTTTGGGGATTGAGGAAAAATTTAGGGAATGATGTCTAGGGAATTATATATGGGGGGATGGGATTTAAAGAACAACAAATAGATGATATAGGACAACAGTAATGGGTGAGCTTTTTAAAAATGTCAGGCCAGGAGTAACTCCAGTTTGGCAGAAAACTGATACGACTTATTTCATTAGGTAGCTATTGGTATATACAAAGAATGTGATTGCTCAGTTCATCTTCTTGATGACTATTCACATTCCAAATTCACCCAATCGCAGAGGATTAGGTGTCAACATTCCCCCCCTTAATCTGAAGGGATGTTGGTGAGTCCAAGCATCGTTCTGAACCTTTCAAGCTTTTCTCTTCCAAGTGC
>APFE030020721.1:151425-196542 GCA_000404065.3 Pinus taeda | reverse complement strand
TGAATCAAGATTGAGTCTCCCAATTCTATCAATTACATCACTTAAAGCATCATCCATTGTTGGAGTTTTAGTCGGGGGAGAGTATTCTTCAGAAGAAGATTCCACATGTTGATCTAGTATAGGAATCCCCCCTTTAAGATGTGGAATCTGATTCTCAAATTTTTGAAATGATTTCATTTTTGCGAATCTATCCAAGCAATCAAGTCGCCGCTCAACAACATTGTCAGGTTTGGATGATTCAAGAAAAATGACATCTTTAGATATAACAAACTTTTTATTTGCTTCATCATAGATGCGGTATGCTTTGGAGGTGTTTGAATACCCTAGGAAGATACACTTATGACTTCTAGCACCAAGTTTGTTTCTATGTACCTTTGGTATCAAAGCATAACATGTGGAACCAAAGATCCTGAGATGTTTTACCGAAGGAACATGTCCATACCACAATTCATAAGGAGTCTTGTTTCTTATAGCATTAGATGGACATCTATTCTTTGTATATGCAGCACATAGAACAGCATCCGCCCAAAACATTATCTTTACATTTTTGAAGAAAATCATGGATCGTACCATATTCAAGATTGATCTATTCATTCTTTCAGCTACACCATTCTGTTGGGGATTATAAAGCACAGTTGTTTGATGTTTAATCCCATGTTGGCGAAGATATTGTTCAAATTCATTTGATGTATATTCTTTTCCATTATCAGTGCGAATAGACCCAATATGAGATTGTGCATCATTTTCAATCCATTTATGAAAATTCTTGAATGTTAGGAAAGCATCAGATTTGTTCTTCAATAAATAAACCCAACACATTCTGGTGTAGTCATCAATAAATGTCATGATATATTTATTTCCATTTGCAGAAGGAACAGGCATTGGACCACATAAATCTGAATGAATAAGTTCAAGCTTCCTATGTGCTCTTGAATGTGAGTCATGAAATGACTGTTTGCTATGCTTTCCTAGAATGCAAGCATCACATTGCTTAAGTTTTCTAGGAATTGTAGGCAAACCAGCAACACCATTTTCTTCAATAAACGGAGACTGTCATAGTTTAAATGTCCAAATCTAGCATGCCATAATAAACTTGATGGAAGTGTACCTTCTTCATGATGAGAAATATATGAGAAATGATGTGCATGAGCAGATGTTCCTTGCAGTTTGAAAAGCCTTTCTTCTTCTATTCCCCTCATGACAAGTGAGTGGTCAGATGCTTTTCTTACCTCAAGCGTGCCATCAAACATATGAATGGAGTGACCTTGCTGGCGGATGTGGACCAAGGACAACAAGTTTCTCTTGAGCTGTGGGAGATATAGAACATGATCCAGAAGAAAGTTTGAGAGACCAGACAGTTAAAGCCTGATTGTGCCAAGCCCTGATGGCTTGATTTTTGACTGATCTGCAAAGTATACTACTCCATCAACATTGTCAGTGAAATCTTCAAAAAAATCTTTTCTATGAGTCATGTGACAGGTTGCTCCTGAATCAAGAAGCCAATCATTTTTCCAGGAAGCAAGTGAAGTATTAAACAAATCTTCATTTACTCCAATGTTACATTGTGCCTCAACATAGTGAGCGGATTCAGGTGCTTTACCTTTGTCTGTATCATCAGTTTTACCTTTCTGCTGGTTTCTTCTCTGCTCAATTTTGTACCATGGTAGCTTGCATGTAGATGCATCATGTGATCCATTTCCTTTGCAGCGAATACAATGTAAATCTGCCTTTTCTCCTTGAGAATGTCTGGCCCCCTGCCTCTGAAATATCTTCCTCTTCCTCTTCATCCACCTCTTCCTCTTGTAGAATCTTGAGCAAGATTCTTTTCTTTATGAGCAAGGCACACAGTCTCTTCAGAAGACTCAAGGGTTGTCTTCTTTCCAAAATCTTTCTCTCTTTCAGCAAACTTTTTCACAAGAGAGTCAAAGGTTATATCTTTGAGATTTCTATTTGCTTGCAAAGACTCAAGATAATTGGAGTAAGTAGGATAAAGTGCCTTGAGAAAAGCAATAAGAGGGATATCCAGCTCAACCTTAGTGGATTTGATATCATGCATTATAGACTTTATTTCAGATGCAAGAGCAAGAGGATCATTATTTTGCAGTTCAAGAGTGAAGAGTTTAATCATGAGTTGGACGACTTCAAGTGCAGAATGTGAGTCATAGATTTCTTTCAGCTTTTGTAAAGCTTCAAAGGTAGTTGAATATGATGAAATATGGCGACTCACCTCCTTATTTACGGATGCTGCGATTAATGCATAAGCTTCGCTGTTCTTGTTTTCCCAAATGGCAAGCTCTTTGTTTGAGGTAGGCTTTTCTGGGTCACTGTCTCCTTCTCCAATACACACTCCTTTCCACAACTCATTGAAGATGAGGGTGTGTTGTATCATCCGGGACCAATCAGGATAGTTCTCCTTGCTAGTGAGAACTATTCCTACCATAGATATGATTGAATGCATTGTAAAATCCAAGAGCTGTAAAAATACTTTTGCTGCTAAAAGAAAATTGATTGAATCTGATATCAAAATGTAATCTTGCTGCCCTAAAAGTCTTCACTGCATATAATAAAGTTTTTACTGCATATAATGTTTTAATGTATTGTATTTTAACACCATTCAAACATTAACGGGATTCAAACCCGTGACCTATACAATACAAACTTCATAGCTTTACCCATACACCATCGCGGTTTGTCCTTCGAGACCATTGGTAGCAAGTTAAAACTCCACTCAATATGCCCTGAGTTCGATTAACCACAGGCAGAGGCACACAGGAAACAAAGGCGGTACTATAGGGATCAATCCGTAGACCTCGAGTAGTGGCAATCTTTTTTTTTTTTTGATCTAAACTATATACGCTGAGATGTAAACTATATACATCACATAAACTAAACTATATACGCCACAAAACTTGGTCTCCGCCATACGCCACAGAACTTGGTCTCTGCCGTACAACGAAGCTTAAAATCATAAAAAAAATTGTCTCAACGCATCAGCTGGGTCGTAACCTTAGTTCAAACCCACAACCATCGAATCTGGAGTGACTTTCCACAACCCATTTCACAGATTAATGGGATGGGATAGACAGTGAAGTGATTTGAAACTGGAATGCGTATCCCATGGTTGATGGCCTATTCAAAAGTTCGTTCAGATTCATCCAATGGGATAAGGTTTTGAGTGTGCTTGCCCTGAAATAGCGTCTCACACGAATCTGAACCCACAGTGAACTGAAATGGAAGTTGCAGAGCGTAGCAGCAAGAGAGCAATGCGCAAATGAGGAGACCTGGACTTAACACTCATTCTGGCGACATTCATAGAAGCGCAGAGAGCGAAGCTGAATCTGATAGAGGAATATGGAGAGCCAAGGGCAAATGTCGTCCTCCTGCCAACGCTTCCCAACAATCAAAAATCGAGAATTGAAGGATGATGAGCTGAGGATTCTTGCGCACAGGCTCGGTTTGATTCCCCCTTGGATTGATTTTTGTGTATCTGATGATACACGAAAAGGTGAAAAACGATGTCAAATGCTCCTGAAACAGTTTCCCCGAGCAGCTTAGAACAAGGCGGAATGGTCGCTGGGAATGGGTAAGCCTTGGTAGATTGGAGCCAGCAATTTGGATGTCAATGTCAGGCCAGCATTATGGACAGATTTGAAACTTTTTCTCAGACAGATGCGTTATGGACAGATTTGAAACGACAAACCAGCGTTATGGACATATTTGAAACTTTTTCTCAGACAGATGTGTTATGGCAGGACACATGCATTATGTCAGGACAAATGCGTTATGGCAGAGGCAGCGCATTATGGGACAGAGGAGTTACAAGGGACGCTAAAAAAAGAACCTGGGACCTGTGCTCTGATACCATGTCAGGCCAGGAGTAACTCCAGTTTGGCAGAAAACTGATACGACTTATTTCATTAGGTAGTTATTGTTATATACAAAGAATGTGATTGCTCAGTTCATCTTCTTGATGACCGTTCACATTCCAAATTCACCCAATCACAGAGGATTAGGTGTCAACAAAAAATATATGAGACAATTTGGTGAAAATTAGGGTTTGATTTTTTAAGAGACAAAACCACCAAAGACTGATGCAACAACCTCTTTTCAACAACACTGATGTTGTTACTTACTTGAAAAGAGGCAATGGAGAAGTTTTGAGGTGAATTGATGCAATTTGCAACGATCTAGAGCTTAACTGCCAGGTATGTAGCGCACTCACCCAAGTGCGTAGTGCTAGTTCAATTTTATAGTGCAAAAAATACCCAGGTGCGTAGCACCAGCTCTATGCATAGCACAGGACCTTGGTGCATAGCGCCACTCAGATTTCTCCACAAACACAGTGATTGCTCCCCTTTTGTTCAATAACATTTCAAAATTGCATTTTAGCTCAGCGCATGAACTTTAACTCAAATAATGAAACGACTTAAGAGAGGGAAGACCTTTTATATAACTTTTCAACTTTTGATTTTTAATTTTCAAAAACCACTTTGTAATGTCTGTTTTCCTTTTCAAATAATCTGTTTTTTGGATGCTTGATCTTTTGCTTGAAATAGGTGAATTGATGCTTGTTTTTTTAGCTTTTGCAGTGGCATGTACTTGGAAATATTAGCAGGTGACCAGGAGCAGCATGAAACTATTAATTACATATGAGAAATAATAAAATTACATGAAATTTACAAATAATATACCAATGCTCTGTTTTCAGTTTTGAGGTGAAAAATTATTAAGTTCACAAATTATGATATTAAAACTTTCTGATGATTATTGTCACCCTCATGTGTTTGCTAACCATTATTAGTCAATAGTTACTGAAAATTTGTCATGGTAAAACCCTAATACCTAATGAGGCTATCACCCTAAGACCTAAGACCTATTTGATGAAATAAACTGAAAATGAACCTGAACTTGAACCATTGACTGAATCACATATGAAAAGAGGTCAGCAGATATGTGTCATGAGGGGAAAAATTGAAATGTACCCTACCATCAGTTGATTCATGACCTAATGGAATGCAACTCATCAGAATGAGACTCCCAATATGAATGCAAAAGAGTAAACTTTGATCACTGATGGTAGTGTGAATACACTGACACTAGCAAATAATGCAAACCAAATCAGCAAGGATTTTCTCACCGATATTCACAGTTGTTTACAAGATGTACATGACAATATTGAATTTTTAGAGCTTGAATATTAGCGTCAGCAAGAAGAATTAAAACAGAGGAGTCATCATTACACCCTGTTTCTGTTCAAAACATTGAAATAGACTCCCATAAACAACAAGTTCATTCAGATCCAGTGCCCAATAAAGCAACAATTGTACATGCAGATGCCAAAATTCAGTGTGCACTTCCCAAGTTGGTCATCAGACCTTGGGAAGAACTTGTCCACAACAAGCATAAAACTGGTCTTGAATATGACAAGGACGCGTCCTTTCATATTCCAGACTACTCCAAACCAATCCAATTTCAAAGTGCTAGATTTCTTCAGGATGGTTCATCTTCACTTGCTCCTCATGACAGTTCACCTCCAGCTGTTTCAGATTCTGCCCCTCTTCCACAACAACAGATTGTGAAATGCCAACACTATGACCGAGTTGGCCATCTGAAAGATCACTATTTTGATCTTCATCCATGTAAGCATTGTCATAAAATCAGTCATTCTTCAAACATATGCTTCAAAAACAAACCTCCTGCAAGAACACAAATTCATCTTGTATGGATTGCTTCTTGGCAATGGGCATCAATAGCCAAGAAGATATTCCAGTCACATGTCAGAACTTGTTCTAGAGTATTGAATAGTCTTGCAGTTGATTTTTCTCTATCATCTCACCTTGTATCTGACAGGGGGGAAATGATGGTCATCTACAAGCTTCAAAGCCACATCAAGCGAGCCTGAGCCATAACTTGCCATACCAGTTTCAGAGTTGTAGCTAGATACAAAGATGCCCCTGAGCATGCCTTCAGTTGCTAATGCCTCTTCAAAGAATTTGGGACACTTGCTCTAGTAGAAGACTTCAGCTTCTTGCCAGTTTCAAAAGAGTTCCAGGAATAGAATTGGGGACACTTTCTCTAGCAAAAGACTTCGTCTTCATGCCAATTTTGGAAGAGTTCTAGGAATTGCATTAAGCATTCCAGAGTTGGTGGTAATCCTTAAACCATCACAAGTTGAGACCTCTCTTTTCAGGTTGAGATTATCCCTTTTATGCGAGGTGAGACCTCCCTTTCATGGTTGAAGGTTTCCCTCTTCAAAACATTAGAAACACTTCCTCTAACAGAAGACCCGAGCTTCATGCCAGACTTGGAAGAGTTCTGGGAACTGCACTAAGCGTTCCAATGTTGGTGGTCATCCTTAAACCACCACCCTTTATACCAACATTTTAGAAAGCACATTCATCATAGTGATGCCATGCATTTTTGCACATTTTGTATTATAGCTCTCTTTTTAGACTCATACACAACCCTTTGGATTAAGGGGGGGAATGTTGGACACCTAATCCTCTAAGGGTTAGTGTGGAAGTCGAATAGACTAAGGAAGTCCAAGAGACATTGGGATGTGGAACCCAACGGTCACACCATGTACTATAAATGTATATCATTTGTTAATAATAAATGTACTCTCATGTTTGATCTTTCATATTTTGTTGCTGGCATGTGTGTGTTTAAAAATAAATAAGTGGAATGGAGTAGGGAATGAGAGGGGTAATCTTGGGCCACATATTGGGGCATAAGGGTAGCTAGATAAGGGGAAGTCCACACCTTGGTATGTAATGTGTAGGAGGGAGAAATTGTGGTACATGAGGTGCTCTGACCTTGATTTTTACATCCTTCTTTATATGCCTTTTGCTTTTTATAAGTTTCTTTAATTAACTGCTTGAGGCTCAAAGGATAAGAGCATGATGTGTAAGATTTAGCAGTGTTACCCCTTTTTAGTAGGGCGGTTCATTTCCTTCCAGGGTTTGGGACAATCATGGGTTCCTGAATAATAAATGAAGCTCACCTAAGGCCTATGGAATTAGGGTGATGACCATGGATTGGGGTATCTCATGTATTGGCTTTTGTCCATGTGCTTTATTTTGTCCCTAACACATTTTGCATCTTTTTGTACAATTTCTTGTTAAATGTAGCCAATTATGTTTTTTTTTTTCTTTTTCTTTTAGCTGCTTCAACCTCTAGGGCATCATTCTAGGCTTGACCCAAGGTGAGAGCAAGGGGATAGGGAGGCTGACCCTATGTGGACCCAAGTGGGAGAAATGATGAATAAGGGTATAGTGAGTGGAAAGGGATTAATATATGCGAATAAAGGAGTAGGACCACACACCCAAAGTTGGGGTTTCCCAAGTAGTACCACCCTAGAACCAAATGGTCAATAAAGGAGATCCCACGGGACTAAGATCCAAGGGTAGCATCCAAAAGAGATTAAGGGGACAAGAGCACAAACTAAGCCCACTCTTTTTGCCAAATCCCCCCATCAATCCATACCTGGAAGTATCCATGATAAGTAAACCCAATACTCAATTACCAAATAACAAGACATACATTTAGATTCGGGAGGCCCACCTTCTAAAATATGATCAATACAAGTGGGTGAGGGACCACATGGCTGGCTCAGGTGGCATAGAAATGACACAACGAGCTAGTAGGAGGTTGCAAGGTGCTGTTGGTTGCCGGCTGAGGTTCATTACGAAGAAAAATTCTCCTGTGGATATCACCCACGAAGTGGTGGGTAACATCTTGTAGCCTCCTACTAGCTCGTTGTGCCATTTCTATGCCACCCGAGGTTCATCATGGAGAAAAATTCTCCTGGCGATATCACCCATGAAGTGGTGGGTAACATATGGCTCAAATTGGGACGTGATCTCTCAAAGAAGTGGATGAGGATGCTTGAACGAGAGGTCACGAGGACTCCAACAATATCTTGGTCACTGTAGACGTGTTATCTGCACATGTGAAAGATCA
This sequence comes from Pinus taeda, assembly GCA_000404065.3. NCBI lineage: Eukaryota > Viridiplantae > Streptophyta > Pinopsida > Pinales > Pinaceae > Pinus > Pinus taeda. The sequence continues at coordinate 188,580 of APFE030020721.1, read as the reverse complement.
AAGCCATGTGGCAACATGTTTTTCATTGTGTCTTATGATTACCCAGCTTGATGTTAGCCCATAAACCAACAAGAAATAAAATATGCAATTTTTTTAAAAACTTAAATGCAATCTAATCTATCATGATAAACATCATATGCGGTTAGTTCTAATGGAAAAAATCATCATGCAATGCATCCTACCCTAACATGCATATGACAAAGCTATAATTAAGTGTAATCATAAATCCAGTGCAACCAACATATCATCAAGTCAATATAAATATGCTTGCCTAAAGCGAATGCAAATCCAAACACATGGAGGATGCTGTGGGTAGAAGGTGGGAAAATATGATGCCCACACATGGATGATTATGCGAGAAGAGGTAAGAAAATGATGTAATCTAGTATGATGAGATCTTCTGTTGCAACCAAAATAGTGATGTCAACAACCAAACTCATAAACTTTTGATGGATGGCAACCTCAGGCATATCACTTCCACCATCGTCATTATTATTTACGTCGTGACTTATGGCTTTCATTGGGTTATGTTTAGTAGGAAAGGGAGTCCGATGAGTGGAGAAACACAAGTAGGTTGCACATGATGATTACACTAGAGAAGGGGGACTATGGAATGATCAAAACCCTGAGGGTGTGTCCAAGAAGAAAAAGTGTAATCAATGCAGGGCTTCTCCTTGACACTATACTTGGGAGGGGAAAAGGGCTTACAATTACTCGAGATTATATGACCAGGGGCGAGGGAATCACTTGATGAAGACTCGAGATGATGACTAATAGGAAAAAGGGAGAACGAAATATTGTATTCAACAGGTTGTGATTTTCCAAAATCATAAGCTAAAGGCTCAAGTGATTTGAACATAGAATCATACTTAAAGAGAAGTGGGAGCTCTATCATTGTCGTTGGTACCAAAGATTAGGTCTCTTTTAAAAGGAAAATTGATCACTTCCAACTGCTCCTCTTTATGCAAAGGAAAATGAAGATTCTCCTTCCCAAGGGTATCAATGGGTATGCCATCATAAGTAGTGCCTTAGGGGAAAGGAAGATCAATCTCATCCTCATTCTCCTTGTCAGTGTCGTAAATGGGAGCACAATCAAATTGAGGACCAACAATTTCCCATTTCTCCTTTGCAATGTGGAAATAATTTTCAATGTCATACTCCAAGGGGATAATGAGATCATCTCTCTCAAGGTTTTCAATAGAGGTTTCATCAGGAGTAATATCCTTGAGAAAGGTAAGTTTGGTCTCAATTTCTCTTTCCACAAATTCACCCTTCCTGGCACATGCTTCCTCAAAATCATCATTTTCATTATGTGGACCCAAGGAGGTCTCATCTTCTTGCTCATTACCTATATTCTTAATTTCTAAAGACATTTTGGTGGAAAACCTTCTCTTTTGAAGCATGTGCATTAAATCTTTCTACGTGGTCAGTTGCAGAGAGCAGATCACCATCAAACACGGGCACCCCATGTACCATCCTTCTCGTGATATGATTAGGATGCCTAGGGATGCTAGCAATGTCCAAAGAGGGAAATTTATCAAAGAATGAAAACCTATTTGAGATCTACATGAAAAATATGTAGGAGTCGTTAGGGTGAAACTAAAGATGCTTAGAAAAATGCTTGCTTCACCCTACATGTATCGGCTTTAAAGTTCAATGAAGAACTAGGGATTTGTTCTTCCAATGGAGTCACCAATAATGATACGTCAATATGTCATATGGGGAACAAACACACGTTTCGTGTTCTCGACAACGGTGCCAAAACTGTTACCAATCAAACCGACAGGGGATCTAAAAGGGGTTCCTAAGAGGGTAACTGCTAGGTCAAGGCCAATGATGGAGGCTTAGCCCACTATCACCATAACTAAGTCTCCCTGTTCTTTACGGACTTTCACTGATGGGAGGAGTCTCAGTAGTGTGGGGATCACTTATAAAGTATATGTCAATGAATAGGTGGAAAGTGACCTTGGAAACCCTTTTCCAAGGATGGAGTGAAGAATGGAACAAGGACTTATGATCCTCAAGGGGTAAGGGGTGAGGATTTGAGGATTGGGGGAGAAGGAATACACTTATAGATGAGGTTATCAATCCCTATAATCTTTGGGAAACTTGGATTCCCAAATGGTCCTTGACAAATAATATTTATTGAGAAGTGGGACCACATGGGGCCAAGTGGATCCAATCTAGTTTCGGGGATGGAATGTAGCAACCAATGATGTTACTATCCTGAACAAGGTGAAAGGAAAGGAACAAACAAGAATATTTACTTCAAAAGGTTGAATTGATCCCATCGAGGTCTAGCCTTGGGAATGCCTTGGCAAAATTTGATCTTAGAGTTAGGGCTTGGGATTCCCAGAGATTCCACCTCTATTGTCTCAAATTTGGAGAAGAGGGAGGGGACCCATCAGTGCAGTAGCTTGTAGGAGATCAAAATTTTTCCTTGGATCAATTCCCGGGAAATTGATGCCTGAGGTGACCTAATGGGGCTAGACCTAGGGAAAAAGGGGAAATGGTAAAAGGAGGGTTAAAATGATCATCCTTTTTGAGGTATCAGTGCCTAATTCACTTGGGGATATGGAGTCAAGGATGATGACGAGTATGAATTTGGTTTCTTGATCAAGGAGGCTCGAAAAGTCAGCTTCATCCAATGTTAAGAGAAAGAAAAGAAAAGTGACCTTCAAGCATTTATACTTCAAAGAAAATGATGCAAAATTATCGAGACAAATAATCTCTAGGACATTTCATTCATATAACATTGGCCCATACATTAAATTAACTAAAATATGCTTAATTCCACATTGCAATTATGCAACAACTAGCCCTAATTTTAGCAGTATGTGGCAACACGAATAACAACGTCAAAATTTACTTACAATGTTATAGACTATATCCAACCAGCATTTCGTTTGCAAGATAAAGCTCTAAGATAAGAAAAATATCCCAAATCCATACGTCAAAATTCATCCATCTCCAAAAACATCTTCCAAGAAAAAATGCTAAGTTGTCTATGATTAGAGAGATCCCAAGTCAAGTGATGATCCAAATGAATGTATCTAACATCAATATATAGCCTCCTAAGGAGTTCGAATTAGCCTATAGGCCTACGTTAGCCCCTAATGATAAAATAATGTGCACATAAAACCCTTATTGGTGACAAGCCCACCAAACTAGCTCACATGTGGAAAACTAAGCCTCACAAAGGGCCAAATAATAATATGTACATGTTGTGGGGCCCCTCAAAGGCCTAATAATGTCCTGAAGTGCCACACAGAGGAATAAAGTTTTTAGAATATGATGGACAAGGGGGTGGCCCCTTGTTCTCCAAGTAATAGACCTGTGGTGCTCCCAGTGGGTCTAAGTGAACATAAAGGACCCCATGGGTCTCCATATGAATAAAAGATGCTTGTAGATCCTCTGCAAGGGTCCAAAGGTTGGAATGAATGATTCCATGACATCGTACAAGTCCTGGGACACCTGTCAAGAGTAAGGGTGATCCAGAGCTCAAAATTTGCTAAAAATTCAAAGTTGTCGGATAGGTGTGGAACTTGAATGACCGCGTAGTGCTCGTCATTCTGAATTTGGCGCAACTCATTTCGCATGAAAAAAACTATGTATGCTCCTAGAAACGAGTTCTGTTCGTTTTCCTAAACATGTAAATTTTGCAAAAATGAGCAGCACTGCACAGTGAGCAGTCTGTACTGCTGATGTCGCAGGTTGATTGGGCTGCCTACGTGGTAGGATAACGTGGCAATGTGACTATGCATATGATTTGACATCTTGCAAATTGTGTGTTGACATGTGGTAGGTACCTAGGTGGCATGTTTTGATTGGTTGGTAGGCGGCCAATCACAGCCTGCCACATGGCATAGCCAGGTTACGCCACATGGCATCCTGAGGGCCACCAAAATTGTGTTAACAGTTGGATTAACCTTTGTTGGATTTGAACCATAAACCTCTGTTATACAAGTCGCAGGCCTTACCAACACATCACATGTCACTTGTTAAGTATGGCAGAGTTATTGTATTTAAGATTTATAGGTGGGACATTTGGTATTGGGGGTCGGCCTAGGGCCTAGTCCTTGGCCATCCTCGCGCCAAGAGATCACAGGCAGGACGGCCAGGGGCTGGACCCTAGCCTGACCCATGTGGTAACATAACCCCAACTGTGACTGCCAGTGTTTATGTCGCACACATGTACCACCGCCCATGGCATTAAACAATGCTGCCACCATTAACCATGTACCTGTAGCCTTAACGCTAACTACCCTGTATATCCGCCGCCCATGTGAATTGCTCCGCCTTGACCGCCATCTCTAACCAGAACGTCAACCCTAGATCTTATGGAAGGCCCACATGACCACAATCTCAGAATTAAAGGCTTAGTGGCCAAATTAGTGCGCCTACAAATTCGCCTGGAATCTCATGAATTTAGTACCCAATTAGCACAATTCGGGGCGGATTTGTAGGTTCAATGCCGGGTTTGGTGGAGTTTGTGGTGCGATTAGTGCCAAAACCTGGGGAAGCTATACCAAAAGGAGTTTTTATCAATTTTTTTTTCTTTATTTTTTTTGTTTCATGACTAGCTGTAGGTTGTCATGTTTTTAGAGTGAGAGTTCTTTGCAGAAGAATGTTTCCTTGAAGGGGAAACTAACCACTCCTTTGGTCAGAGCACTTTATGTACTCTTTGTCATTGAAGTATTTTGAGCATAATGAGATTGGGTCAAGCCATTGGAAGCTAGGCTAAGGAGATGTAGCCGAGGAGGGGTGAACTCCTTTATCAATTACTGAGTGTATTACCATTATGCTATTTTTCAATGTTTTACTTATGTTAATTTTCTCATGAAATTTACATAAAAACACATAAAAAAGCTCATGTAAAACTTGCAATTTATCTCCTAATCCTCAAGCACTTTGTTTACTATTATGAATTAGAATTTAGCACAACAAACACTAACTTTCTCATTCAAATCAAGTTGGTATCAGAGCTATTGGTTTTCTTTGTGCAAGGAGGATTTGACTGTTTGCAAGTGAATGTGAAGCTTACAAGTTTGAAGCTCAAAAAAGGAGAAGGTTTGGACAGGAGAGCAAGATTGCCACAATCTCCACTGCCATTTCCACCTCAAATTGTAGTTGAAGCTTCAGTAAGCATGGACATGATTTCAAAGTATGATAGTCTGCAAGATTTAGAGGACATTATTGAATTTCTCCAACAAGAGAACATGGAGCTCAAAAGACTACTTGAAGCTGCTCAAGAAGAGAAGAAAAATATGCCCCTCATGTTGCAAAATGTTGTGGAGGAATAGACTGATGAAAGTTGTTCTACCAAAGAAGCAAAGAGTCCCTCCAATACTAAGCAAGCCTGTGGACATGGAAAGAATGCAACCTATGGCTCTTGTCAAATGGAGGACACCTCCTATGTAGGAGGGACACAAGGAGGTTTCCTTGAAGTATCCTCTTCCACTTCATCTAGAGCAGAGAAGGAGGAGGAATTGTTAGATGAGTACTCACAAGAGGCTAGTGCAAAAATTCCCTCAGAGAAGGAAGATGGCCAAATCTGCACCTTTTTTCTGCATGATGTTGAGGTTGAGGTTCTATCAGCTCCAAGAGTCAAAGAAGACACCTCAAGAATTAGGAAAGAGTTTAAGAGCATCTTTGTCCCTCAGTCAAAAGATGAGGAAAATGGAAAGCATTTAAATTCAGTTTCTTTACATGAACATGTTGATTTAAGCTCTTTTGCATCCTTTGAGAAGCATAGAAAAGGCATAGGAACAACACTCTTGTCCAAGACGGGTTACAAGGGAGGAGGCCTTAGAGTGAACAATCAAGGCATTGTCCATCCAATTGAGGCAAATGAGAGACCTTGATATGAAGGTTTGGGCTATGTTGAAAAGGAAGAATGGTCTTCTAGCGATAGCTCTTGGGTATCTTGTTCTTTTTTTCATAAGAGAGGACATGAGGAGGAAAATTGTTGGGATTTGCATCTAGAATTGGTACCAGCTTGGTTTCTAAAGCAAAAGGAGGACATGAAATGCAAGACTTATCCAAAGAGAGATGAGTAAGTTGAAGAAGAGACTAATACAAGTTCTTCTCACCATTCAAGTTCTCCTTGCTAGACTCATAAGCCAAAGGAAATCCATAGGAGGTATAAGCATCTTGATTATTCAAAGGCTTTTGATGATTACAAACACCATGATAATTTGAATAACATGTTGTGGAATGTTTTTCTATGCACTTTTTGTCATGCACCTAACCATTGTGTAGCTAAGTTCGACAAAAGGAAAGCATTAGTCAAGAAGATGAATATGTCAATTGGAAATGAGACCAAGAAGGGAAATTCTCATCCAAGCTTAAAGACATTTGTCCCAAGAAAATCTCATAGAAACTTTTGCACTCATTGCAACATAAGTGGGCATTGGATTGAAAAGTGATGGAAGTTGCATCCACATCTTCATCCAAAGAAGGACAAACAGGTAATGGAATCACCTGAGAAGGAGAAGGTAGATGAATGTGCAAGGCACACCATAACCATTCTAGAAGCAGTTCCAAAAGGAAGTGAAGTGTAGAAAGAAAATTCCCTAGCATGGTTGGACCATTTGTCTAATTAAAGACTACATTTATTTTGTATTTCACTTGTTGCATGTCCCCATAGTTGGGCATTTTGTGAAAAATGATGTTTGTGAATAAATCACTTATATGCAACAATGTTTTCTTTGGCATTGCTATGCTATTTTGGCTTCATGATGAGTCAATTTGTATGGGAATTTGGGAGTCAAATTTATTCCATATTGTAAGATACATTTCCATTTGTGGATATTTTAGCAAGCATCCTAAACTTTGAGATGAGTAGTTGCAACACATTCAGTATGTTACAAATGTGTCAAGCACTCATTTACACGAGTATTTCCATGTGAAGCTTGTTTGGGTTATTTGACAAAGTCTTTTGGATTTTATCCTTGGAAAAGATTTTGCAGAAGATCGTCATTGGATTTATCTCTTGGGAAGGATGTTGCTATTGATGGCCATAGCGACATAGAGAAAGCCAAGAAGTTCATCAAGCAAATCCAATTGGTATATCAAACAGTTCAAGGTCAACTTGAAAAGTTGCAAGGTCAAATGGATTGAGATTGGAAAGGTGAGGGAACTATACCATCAATTGCTGAAAAACTGAAAGTGAGCTTTTGGGGTCCAAAATATTCCAGTGGGGAACAGTGATCCGGAGCTCAAAATTTGCTAAATATTCAAAGTTGTTAGATTGGTGTGGAACCTAGACGATCGCGTAGTGCTCGTCATTCTGAATTTGGTGCAACTCATTTCACGCGAAAGAGACTCTGTATGCTCCCAGAAATGAGCTCCATTTTTTTCCTAAATAGACGAATTTTGCAAAAATGAGCAACACTACACAGTCAACAATATGTATTACTGAGAGGGCAAGCTGACTAGGCTACCTACGTGGCAGGCTGACGTGGCAAGGTGACTATGCATATGATTTGACCTGTGGTGAATTGTGTGTTGACATGTGGTAGGTGCCTAGGTGGCACATTTTTGATTGGTTGGTAGGTGGCCAATCATAGGCTGCCACGCGGCACGACCAGGGGTTGCCATGTGGTAGTTCAAGGGCCACCAAAATTGTGTTAAGGGTTGGATTAACCTCTGCTAGATTCGAACCATAAACCTCCATTATACAAGTTGCAGGTCTTAACAACACACCGCACATGTCACTTGTTAAGTATGGAAAAGTTATTGTATTTAAGGTTTATAGGTGGCACATTTGGCATGGGGGGCCGACTTAGGGCCTAGCCCCTGGCCACCCCCACACCACGGGACCACACATAGGAGGGATGGGGGTTGGACCCTAACCCAACCCACGTGGTAACATAACCCCGTCGCATTGAATGTAACCATGACCGCCAAAGTTTACGTTGCGCACATGTACCACTGCCCGTCGCATTAAACAATGCTACCACCGTTAACCACATACCCATAGCCTTAACGCTAACCGCCCGGTATATCCACCTCCCATGTGAACTGTTCCTCCTTGACTGCTATTTCCAACCTTAACTACCGAGCCTAACGAGACTACCAACCCTAACCACGCATGTAAACGCACCTAGAAATTGCCGACTTGACCGCCAGCAGAAAGGGGCTAGCCCCAAGGCTTATGAAAGGCCCACGTGACCACAATTTGGGAATTAAAGGCCTAGTGGGGAAATTAGTGAGCCTACAAATTCGCTTGGAATCTCACGAATTTGGTGTCGAGTTAGCACAATTCGAGGCGGATTTGTAGGTTCAGTGCTGGGTTTGGTGGAGTTTGTGGTGCGATTAGTACCAAAACTTGGGGAAGCCATAGCAAAAGGAGTTTTTATCCAAATTGAACTCAGAAAGAGGCTTGTTAGGCATTTTTGGGCATTCTGAAGCCAATGGAACAAGTTTCAAAGCCATTAGAACAATTCTAAATATACCTTTTGCAGGTTAGAGTCTATGGGCATTATGATCAATCAAGAGGTCGAAGTAATTTTTGAAGGCTTTTGAGAATGGAGAGGACCTTGTAGGGGTTTTCCAACCTTCGTATGTTTTCTATAGCAATTGAGACATCTATGGTGTAGCTTATTCTTTTCTTTTCTCATTGTATCTTTGAGGAAAGCTCTCTTTTAGTACTTCAAGTGAATTGTTGTACTTGTTATGCTCATTGTTAGATGGAGTATGGGGCCTTGATTTGAGAACCCTTTTTTTGTTGATTGTTTCATGACTAACTGTAGGTTTTCATGTTTTTAGAGTGAGAATTCTTTACAGAAGAATGTTTCCTTGAAGGTGAAACTAGCCACTCTTTTGGTCAGCACACTTTATGTACTCTTTATCTCTGAAGTATTTTGAGCATAATGAAATTGGGTCAAGCCATTGGAAGCTAGACCAAGGAGACGTAGCCTAGGAGGGGTGAACTACTTTATCAATTGATGAATGTATTACTCTTATGCTACTATTCAATGTTTTACTTATGTTAATTTTCTCTTGAAATTTACATAAAAACACAAAAAAACCTCATGTAAGACTTGTAATTTACCTCATAATCCTCAAGAAGTTTGTTTACTATTTTGAATTGGAATTTAGCACAACAAACACTAGATTTCTCATTCAAATCAGAGGGGCTCCTTTAGGGGATTGCTGGGCATAATGTGCCAAGCATATCATGATCATCCCAAAAGTGGATCCTTAGTAGTCTCTAAGCATCGATGAAGATCTGTGGAGTGTTGTCTACTGCTGTGGAGGCCAATGACTCTCTATGCACACCCTATATATGCCGATGTAGTCCTTTGCGTTTAGGATCCCGTATAGGGAGAGAAAACCCAAATGGAAACCACATGTAATCCTGTATAAGATCCAATGTGTCCCTTAGACTTTCAGTACAACCAATCATTACAATAATTGATTCGAATTGGATCCATGAAAATTATCAGATTTCTATGACTGTATCAAATCATGACAGAGTTCAAAAACTTGTGAACGATGAGCTATGAGGAAGGACCTATGGATAGTGGCAGTTTGTAGCTAGCACAGAACGATGAGGACCTCCATCAAAGCGCGTTGATTAAGGCCCATGGAGACCGTGCAATGGTGCACACTAGCAATTGGGAAATCCAGATCAGAAAACGAAGGCCATTTCTGATGCGCGATTAGCGCTAATCATGCATTGCTGGGAAAAACCCCTCGAGAAGGAAAAGCCCCGAGCGCTCGGTCACAAGGTAAGCCATAAAACCATGGGAAAAGCACTAAAACAGAAGGTGGGTCTCGCACTCCAAAATCGGTGGAATATCAGAGGCATTTCGGGTGATAAGCAAATTTGTCAAAGGACCCAGCGATTCCATACGTTGAATGACGCGTGTCCAGCGGATGAGAGAGAAAAATTCTCTCGTCGCAGGCTAATGATCGAGCAAGTCAACCACGCGATAAGAGCGATAACCGTAGGATCTGGAGGCCCCAGATCTAACAATGGAGATTGCACCTGATGGGAGACCGAATCTGGTGGAAGAATAAGCCGAGGCATATAAATATTTGAAGTCTGATTTGGCCGCTGAGTTGGCGGATGAATCATTTCACAAAGTAATCGAAATAACGACCGTTCAAGGAAATGCTGGTGCTCAGTTCATGGAGGGACAAGTGGCCACCTCCCTGTGAAATGTTACACAGTGGCAATGACACAAAGGCAGGGAATTCCAAGCGGACAGAGGCAGGTGATCCGAAGGGCTGGAAGAGGAAGCGAAAAATCAAGGGATGGATTGGCTTTAAGCCATGAAAAGATAGAGAACAGAGACGAGGAGACAGTGAGATAGAGAGACAGAACAGAGAGTGAAGTGTTGAGCCCTGAACTTGCATCTTTCCTACACATTTTTCTAGAATCTTTCCATTCACTTGGACCTCCTAAGCTATCAACATCATTGCACATTAGTCATAAAAGAGCATTTAAAGTGGTTTTTTAACTATGTCCTTGTGTTTCTGTTTGAATTAGATTTTTTCTTATGAGCTATGGAATGCGGCCACTTTCCGCAGCTGGTTCAACTTTCCGCAACCGTTTTTGTTAAACTACAGGTTGCAGGTGTCATGAGGCAAAACAAGCTACATGGGCAAGTTGGAAATGACCTGGACATAGATCAGGTCCCATTGGTCCAGCTGGATTCATCAAAGAAGGCCGTGGTCAACGGTGGTCAAGCGGTGGTCAAACAGGAGAGTCCTACGGCAATAGGACTCCGTTTTCAAACATGTGAAGACTTTCGTGGCCGTTTCTAGATCTCTGGAGGCACGCTGACACCTGTAGGTTGACCACGATGTGGATCCAACAACCGCTTTCAATAGATTGCATAATCTCGACGACCATGATGCTAAATCCATGGATGTTGTTTTTCACATGTCCTCTGTTCACGTAGTTTTACAGGAAAACAATTATGTAACCTTTGTTATAAATAACGCGTTCCTATACACATAGTAGTCAGTCTTTTGAATGTAGTTTTGCTGTTAAGAACTCACTGTGCCGTGACACTAGTTTTATTGCTGTAGCTGTGTTTTGAGATATATAAAAGAAAACTCTGTTCTACATGCTTGCGTGAATGTAATTTTGGATTGATAGCCTGTTGGCCGAGGTTGTGCAAAGGGCCCTTGCACACTGAGGTTTCGTTTCCATTGTTGTTGTATAGTATTTATGTATCATTTCTTTATTTTTACTGCACATGTTTTATAGCTATTCACTTGTATATATATTTCTAAAATTTCACTTCTGTCCATGACTTTACAAGCTTTGTATAACGCTGATCAGTGTGTGCATGTTTCAGGATAGAGTAGGCAGCCCAGGCATCTGTATATAATTTTCATAATAACTAGTGATATGGAATTGATCCTCTGTTGACTTTTCTTTTCTTAGTTTCTTTTAATTCCATTTCTGTTTTTTTGATTTCAGTTTTGTTCATTTGCTTTGTTAAGTTAGTTAGAAATCAACTTGGTCATTTCATTGATGGTTACCTCCGAAAGCCATAGCTAGACTAACTGGCGAGGGATCAAAATATGAATGTTGTGATTTGATTTTAGTTTACTTTTCTGCAATTAAATATTGAATTGCTCATTTCATTGACAGTTACCTCCAAAAGCCATAGCTAGACTAACTGGGGAGGGATCGAAACATGAATGTTGTGATTTGATTTTAGTTTACTTTTCTGCAATTAGATATTGGATTGCTCATGTCATTGATGATTATCTTCGAAAGCCATAGCTAGACTAACTGGCGAGAAATCAGACTATGAATGATGTAATTTGATTTTAGTTTTACTTTCTTTGCTACCTTTAATTTCCTTGAGTGCAGTAGCTTAAATCAATTTTCTATATTTAGACAGCAACAGAGATGATAGTTTCATAATTAGTAGTTCATTAATTACTTTTTTTAAATAGCAACATCTTTTCATTCTTGATTCAAGTATTATTTTTCACTAGTATGTTCTAAGACCTTCTGAAGTGTTAAGTTTTGGGAACCCTTATAAAGGACATAATTGCCTTAAAACCTATAACCATACTTGCCTTCTAGAAATTTAGGAATAGGAATTCCATAAACAAAGATAAAAACCCCCAAAAACAACATAAAAATAAAAAACGACAAAAGTAGAAGAAGTAGGTTATCTTGCACATATAGTGCACCACACTTCGTCAGCTTACGAATCCCGGATTGATAATTAATGTAGCAATTTAGGACACACTAAATTGACCAAACATTTTGGCGCCATTGCCGGGGAAGTGTAACTAGGTAGCCAATTTCTTAAGAAAAAAACAACAACAATAAAAAGAAGGGAAAAATTGATAACTTCTTGAAGTATGCTCTCCTCTTGCACCTAGTGTGATCTGGAGGATCAGAAAAGAGAGTTATTGGTTCAATAATTTCTTGAGTATGCTCTCTTCTTGCACCTAGTGTGATTTGGAAGATCAGAAAGAGAATTATTAGCCCAACTTGAGGAGAAAAATAAAAATAAAAAAATGACATGCATAGAGCAAGAGATTCTAGGGGAAGGTTCATATCTAGAGCCAAGAGTTCGATTTTCATAACTCCAGCTTCTTCAAGGCATAGACAAGATTCACCACCATCTACTCCTAGCCTTAAGATTCCTAGAATTCAAGGAGCAGCAGCTGAATTAGAGTATTCTCCTACACTATCTACCTAATCTCATCTAGGAGAAGCCCCTTTTTTCACTTCTACAAGAGAACATATTGTAATCGAAGAGGTAGAATCACCCGAAGAAGAGAAGGAACTCTCTCTCTCTCATCCACTCTTGATAGAAGAACCAAAGGACTCTGAGGAAACTATCATGATGGAGGAAGTAGTAAATGATTTGGGGGTAGAGGTAGAGGAGGAGGAAATAATGGAGGCAATAATGGTGGAGGTGGAGGTAATAATGGAAGAAATAGGGAAGGAGATAACTCCTTTGGATTCCCTATAGTTGATGAGGAAACTCACACAACGATGAAAAACATCTCACCATCCGTCCTACCCAACTTTTATGGATTGCAAAGTGAGGATCCTGAAACATTTCTATTTGAGTTTGAAGTCATGTGCCGAACCTATGACTATATGGAAGACTCTCAAAAACTCAAACTGTTTCCTTCAACATTAAAGGGAGCTGCTTTGAAATGGTTCATGTGATTAGTCACCCAATATATTAGGACTTGGAATGATATGAAACAAACATTTTTGGATAGATACCTGGATTATTGTATGCCCACCAATCAAAAGGATGAAGTATTTAAAATGATGCAAAAAGAAGATGAAAACTTGGAGGATTTACTTGAAAGATCTCAATACAATTTAAAGAGAGCAAAAATGAGTAACTTAGATGATGAAACTTTGAAAGCCCTTTTATTGAAATCCATTAGAGATGAATGGATAGATATTTTAAACATGATGGGGAAGGGAGACATTTCTCAACTTCCACTTCGTGACATAGCAGAACTATGTGTCCATCTCTCGAGAGGAAAATTTAAAATGGGAAAAGGGCCTAGAGATCCTTCTCTTATTAGAGAAAATAAATCTGTAACTGGATCAATAAGTAAGGCAGAGATTGGTAATATGCTTGATGAATTCAAAACTGATATCTTAGGGAGTCTTAGTGAACAACTAGACACCCTTAAAATTCAAAACAAGTAGAAAACAGAAGCTGATGCTCTAGCCATCTTTTGTCCAAAATGTAGGAAGAAACATGCTCTAAGGGAATGCCCCTTGGATGCGAAAGTTGTAGAAACATGTATGATGTGCTCAGAGAATCATGAGACAAAGGATTGTCCTTCAATTCCTGGGCTCAAAGCCGTCTTTCAAGAAGATCCAAATTTAGTAGAATCTCTCTGTTTTGTTTCAAGAAGACCTTGGTAGGGGCAACAAAATCAAGGATTTAACAACCCTATGAATTTTCAACCCCCGCCAAATTGGAATTCTTGGCAACAACCTTGGCCCCAACCTCAAAATCCATATCAATCATGGGCACAAGGAATGCAAAATCCTTATGGGAGATTTGCTCAATTTTATCAATATCCTCCATCTTTTCAAAATCAACAAACTCCACAACTTCCAAATCAAAATTGACAACTTTCATTGCCATTTCGACAACAACACCTTCTCAACAAAATCAAAATCCTCAACTCATGCTTCCATTTCAACAAAAGACAAATCAATTGCCCACTCAACCATTGCCAAATCCTAACAATAAAAATCCTTAGAATACGTACATGATAGAAGGACAACAATTTCCTACTTATATGATTGTTCCTCTCAATGATGTACAACTCAGGTCTGGTAGAGTTTTAGAAAAACCTTCTATAGATGTGCAAGAGCAAGATATCTCTAAAGAGGACTCTCTTAAAGTCAATAAGGGTTCTGAGGAAGCATCTCTTCAAAATTCAAACACTCAAAAAGAGAAAGAAAAGTCAACCCCCACAACTCCTATAGTTGAGCAACCTGCATCTTCATCCACACCTCCTTTCCCTGAAAGATTACAAATTGATAAAGGGGTGGAAAAACAAATCTTGTTGCCTAACTATGATTTCCTAGATGAATTAAATAATTTTTGTATCAAGATCCCCTTGCTACAAGCCATTAGAGAGATTCCTATTCTAGCAAAAACAATAAAGGAGTTGAGTCTCAAAAGACGAGGAAGGAAACCAAGAGATACAAGAAGAATCCACTTGGTAGGAAAAATTGCAGATATCATGATGGGAAAAATTACCATGCAAAAGTATGTAGATCTAGGTAGTCCAATTGTCAAGACACATATAAATGGGATAGAAATTCCAAACACTTTGATTGACTTATGGCTGCTATCAACATTATGAGTAGACAGACTATGGAACAGCTTAAACTTCCTATTCTTCTTTTTACACCTACTTTACTGCAACTTGCAGATAGATCAATAATCAAAACCAGACGATGTATTAGAAGATATTTCAGTCTCCTTAGATTCTTGGAATATCCAGTAGATTTCATGATTTTGACTCCCAAGAGTAATCTAGGAGGGCACCCACTTATCTTAGGAAGACCTTGGCTAGCCACAGCTGATGCTTCCATTAGTTGTAGATCTGGGGATATGTACATTTCTGATGGTAATTCGACAAAGAAATTCAATTTGTATCCTCTAGCAAAAGCAATTATAGAAGTAGGAGACAATGAATGGGTCAAGGATGAGGACACTATACAACCTGTCTTTACCATTTCTGAAATCAGTGAAGATAGTCAAATTCTGAACACATTAGAAAATTTTGAGACATCTTCGGAAAATGACCTCACACAATTTCAGTTAGATTCTGACATTGAATATTTATCATCAAGACAAATGTCTCTTTACTCTATGGAAGAGTTCGGTAGTTCTACCATTGAGATTTTTCCACGTAAAACATTGAATATCAACAAAAATTTGGAAAAGTCACAACAGGAAGAACTAACCAAAATCTTGCAAAAACATTATACTACGTTTGCATGGGAGTATGCTGATATGAAAGGTATTGATCCCAAGACTTGCACCCATCATATCTATATTGAGGAAAACAGTAGACCAATCAGACAACCTCTGAGAAGGATGAATCCAAATCTTAGGGAGATAGTGAAAGAAAAGCTCCAAAAACTACTCAATGTAAACTTCATTTATCTAATTTCAGATAGCCGATGGGTTTCTCCTTTGGTTATAGTACCTAAAAAGAATGGTAAATGGAAGGTATGCATTGATTACAGGGAATTGAATAAAGCAACTTTGAAGGATCACTTTCCTTTGCCTTTTATCGATCAGGTATTAGATACATTAGTAGGGAAAAAGTACTTTTCATTTCTCGATGGTTTTAGTGGTTATAATCAAATTTAGGTAGCACCTGAGGATCAAGATAAGACCACATTTACCTGTCCATGGGGAAATTTTTCCTGTCGAGTGCTTCCTTTTGGATTATGTAATGCACCCGCAACATTCCAAAGAGCGGTACTAGGCATTTTTTTTGATCTAATCCATGATTGTGTAGAGGTTTATATGGATGATTTTACAGTTTATGGTGACTCATTTGAAGAAGCATTAGAAAATTTGGAAAAAGTACTTATAAGATGTAAAGAAACAAACCTTTCATTAAGCCATGAAAAATGCTTTATGATGTTTACTGAAGGTATTGTTTTAGGACATCACATTTCAGGGGATGGGATTAAAGTTCATAGATCAAAAGTTGAAGTCATCTCCAAATTGCCTATTCCAAATTGTCAAAGAGATGTTAGAACTTTTCTAGGATTTACTGGATACTATAGAAGATTTATACAAAAATTCACTAAAATAGCATCTCCACTCTTCAAACTGCTTACAAAATACTATGAATTCAAATGGGATCCTGATTGTCAATCAACATTTGAAACTTTGAAAACAAGAATATCGGAAGCGCCTATCTTGAGAGGACCAAATTGGAAGCTCCCTTTCCATATTTCTACAGATGCTTTAGATACAGCTCTAGGAGCTGTGTTAGGTCAAAAAGATTTAGTCCCTTATGCAATTTACTATACCAATAAAAATTTGACTCCCACTGAGTTGAACTATACTGTAACTGAAAAAGAGTTCTTAGTTGTTGTTCATGCAATCAATAAGTTCAGACATTATATAACAGGCTATGAAACTTTTATTCGTACTGATCATTCTGCGATTAGATATCTAATGAAAAAACCTGTTACTAATGGCAGAGTTACAATATGGCTCCTACTTTTACAGGAATTCAATATTACTGTGTTGGATAGACCAGGGAAACAAAATACAGTAGCTGATTTCTTGTCTAGGATTTAGAATACTAAAGAAGATTCTCCTGTAGAGGGTAAGTTTCCTGATGAATTTTTATTTGCAGTAACTACTAAGACCCCTTGGTATGCAGATATTGCTAACTATTTGGTTACAGGGTAATGACCTCCACATCTATTTCCTAGTGAAAGAAGAAATATTATTCAGGAGAGTTCAAAACATTCATGGATTTCTAACAAATTGTTTAAAATAGGGCCAGATCTTGTGATCAAAAGATGTGTTAGGGAAGATGAAATGCTTGATATCCTCAAGGCATGTGTTATAGAAATTTTGGGCACTTCAACCCCAATCATAAATGTCAATAAACTGAGGGCTCGTAAGTCCCTAAAAGTGTTGCTTCATTGCCTAAAGGAACAAGGTCAACTGATTACATCATCTCCCAGAAGTTCTCCACTGAAAACTGCTCATAAATGGTCAAAACTGGACCATACTGAAAGCCCAGTGCAGAGGTTGCGATGCATATCACCTTCCCCGTGTACAAGGTGCGATGCATACTGAATTTCTCCTATGTAGGGTGCGATGGTCAGGAATGGACAAATGGCAGGGACAAAATGGGAGGTGGAAGATCATGGAATCTTCCAGAAGCTTCCCCTCTGACACTTGCCTCTCTGTTTTCGACCAGGGATGAGTAAGAGATCATCATTCTCCAAGTGGAAGCAGGAACAATCAGAGAGAGGACACTAATCAAGATCCCAGAAGATGACTCACCTCCCTATAATCGTCTATATATGGATCCCTTCATCACAGAGATCCAGAGGTTGGAATTTTGTATCTTATAGAGAAGTGATGTTGGTTTTCTGGTGTACATTCATAGTGTTGGGTGATCTAAGCTTTGCTTGAGGTGAAGAAGGGCTTCCTAGCTGGAAGATGATGCTGGGTCAGAACATATGGTTGTAATCCTCTTGCTACTTTTCATCTTAATAAAGCTATTCTAGCTTTCTTCCATATTCTTGTGTACTTGTTTATATATGCATTTATATGGTTAACACACATCTGGTCTTGTGTTATTTGTGAATATAGATATTTGTTTCTTTGATAGTAGTATGTTGTTGTGATTCCACAGGTTCTTTTTGAAGCTGGGCAGATGAAGAAGAAGCGGCGAAGCTCTATCAAGAAGGAGAGGAAATCAAGCGCAAGACTAAGGGTGGTCCTCTTAGTTCTCCTATTGTCTATTTTCATAAAAGAAAACGAAAGTAGACTTACTTGTTTGTTTCTAAGATAACCACCCATATTAGTGGGAATAGCAACATCCGAGTGGACACTATTCCTGGTAACAAAATGGCGACTCCACTGGGGAGTGACTAGATTGTTTGTTAGCCTATCTATCCTTGTTACTTTTATAAACTTACAGACGGAGCCTGAAGTCAAGCCAGCTAGCCTTTGAACTTAATTTGTTGTACAAATGCAAAGTAGATCAATGCTGCTTCAGTCTATCTCCGGGTTTTTTTTATGAATTAAACAATAGATCTGCAAGCAATCTAATTGCCCTAAGTGGTGGCTCTAGTAACCTCTTTAGATCACCCCTGTGTTTTACACACACTGAACATTACTTACTCGGCCTAAATCCCTGAACTGAATTGCAAACCATGAGTGAAAAATTGTTTAAAGTCTCGCATTGGTACCATCGCACCCTGTCTTCAAGGCAGACTATATGCATCGGACTTCCTAAGTGCAGTAGGTGCGCTGCATACTGGTTTTACTGTGTAATAGGTGCGATGGTCAGGGAGGGTTAACTTTACCCTCAGAATGTGGTTTTTCTCACTGTTTTTAGTCCTATTTAGGAGTTTTGTTGTCTGTAGTCAGTATATTTCTGTGAAAACCCCCTTCTGTTGCATTATTCCGCCTCCTTAGTGCAAAGAACTGTAAGTGTTTTTTATGTATTGTGCGTCATTTTCAGTTTTCTTTTGCAAAAAGTAGCATAGTCGAATTGTCGTTTCTGGATCTGAAACTGTCGTAGCTATCGTTTTTAGTTTTAAAAAACAATCCCATTGTTCTTGATAGTCTATTATACAGTTACTATTGCATATGATTTGAATTAGTAGTTTTTCAAGTGTCGAAAAGCAATTTTCATTTCAAAATCGCAATGTGTCTCTCCTACCTTCACTTCATTTTGAAAAAGAATTTTGTTGAGTACTGTCGCTTTAAAAGTAATTTAGATTTGCACATAGCTTTCTTATCATCATTCATACATTAAGAAGGTTAAAATCAAATACATTCATGTGCATTTGCATTTCAACAGCTTGGTTTGATTTAGGACTGTGCATTTGGCGTGTGCTATGTGCTCTTTGCGGAAAGATTCTTAACTTTCTTTCCTTAGTAGCTAGGGTTTTCATTGCCGAAAGAAGATTAAACGTTTGTTTATCATCTTAGAGTGCATTTTAGGAATTATATACACATCACGCGGTGAACCTAAAAGGCAAATTGCTAAGCAAGATCAACTTAAAATAAATTTAATGAATCTAACAACGCTTTGGAACTTAACGCACAACATCTAGAGGTCTAGGCTAGAGACGTATTCTAGCATCGTAAAACCTGGTAACTGTTGTTTTCAGTGTTGGTTGGGTGATTCCTCCACTCTGAGATGGCAAGTGCCAGTACGAACTTGTGCTCCCACGTATCGTCGAGTATATATTGGGAGACCACAATAGGCTACATCCTTTATCCTTAGGAAGCCGTGTCTACCACCCTATCGATCGCAATGCACTGAACACAGCATTTGGGAAGATTGACTGTCATACCGTAAAAAGTATTCTGCAGTTTTGCGATTGGTTTGGTAATCCTCTCTGCCTAGATTTCCAGAGAAGTCCATTTTGCTCCTTTTCAGACTCCTTAAAAGAAAAGGTCCTCTGAGCACTTATCACTTCAGGCTCAATAAAAATCGAAGGTGACTAGAGTCATCTTTTGTTTTTTCTTGACTCTTTAAAATTGAAAAAACAAGTTATGTCCAAGCGTCTAAAAATTTTATTTTAATCGGAATAATGTCACAAATTCCCCCGTTTATCTTCAGGTTGAGAAAATGGAGTCTACCAACCAAGGATTTCCCCTTGAAGGAAATCCTAGTCCCTTTCCCTCTTGGGGAGATGTTGGTCCACCCCATATGGCCACTTTGTCACTTCCAGGATTGACGATTGGTTTGCCTATCTGGATTTTCTCTACCTCTGTCGTTCAGAATCCCGTAATTTCTGAACAGTCTAATCGGCAACTAGACGACACTAGATTTGCCTCCCAATCTTCTACTTCATTTGATTCTCCCTCTTCTCCTTCCTCTTCGCTTGATAAAGTCGATAAAGCTAAAAATCAAGTAACTGAGAAGAAGAAGAAGTAGAAAGAGAAAAAGGAAAAGAAGAAAAAGGAACCAAAATCGAAAGGGAGAAACCAAGTATCGTCTAGCAAAAATTCACACACCACACAATCAAAACCTAAATCTCCTTGTGTCATTTGCAATGGAGACCACTATCACTGAGATTGTCCCTCCATCCCTTGGATCTTAAGGGACTGGTCTTCTTGTTTGCACAATTCGGTAGCATCAACCTCTGGTGATCATGTTGAATGCTCACCATCAACCAATGAAAGTGAAGCACATGGACAAAGAAGGAATCCTAAACTTCCTTGTAAGTTGTGTGAAGGCAGTCACACCGTACACCATTGTCCCTCCCTTGATGAGGCTAAAAGAGTTTTGGATGATAGTCTGGTTTCACCGCTACGACTTCCTCCTGGATATAAAAAACTCTTGCCAAGTCCTCCACCGGTTGAAAATCTGGCTGGCCTGTCATTGTGGTCAGTCGAAGAGTCTATCATTGAAAATGAACCCTTTGAATCCTTACCAGACAAAAGTCAAAGGGTTGATACGGAAGTTGACCCGGTCTTGCCTTCAGAGTGTTCATCTTCGAATGATACCATCGCTGAAGAGAAAGAGAACGACACCATTCAAATTCTTTTCATCAACACAGACTCCGATGAGCTTGGGAGCAGTCCTCCCGTTCCTTTATCATAGGAAGGAAGTTCATCAGAGTCATATCCGGCCGTCTATTCGGTCCCACCACCAAGCAACCTAGTCATTTCCTTTGACTGGAATCTACTAGGCAGACCCCGTTTCCCAGCCAGTGTACCATTCAGAATCATTGTACAAGCTTACAGAATGGTTATGGCTGGTACCATCATTGATGAAGGGGCTTCTGTGAGTATCCTTTTCTCAACTGCTTGGAAAGCGCTTGGTTCTCCATCGCTTTTCCCTTAAATGAGAAATCTAACAGGCTTCGACAAGGGAGCCAGTCGACCTTTAGGGATCCTTTCAAATGTGCCCATTACTTTGAGAAGGAAAACCATTCACATGAATGTTATGGTAGTTCAAGGACCTTTAGATTATAATCTACTCCTTGGACACGACTATATTTATTGCATGGGAGCCATCATCTCCTCACCCTTTAGAGTAATGTGTTTTCTGCAAGAAGGCAGAATGGTCAAGCTCATAGACCAAATGTCATTCCCCGGTTCACACATCGCAAATAGTCAAATGGCATCCTTAAATGGTCTTTTCACGCAAGAAATGTCTCATCGGTCTCCAGTCCGTCCACTTGATGAGCGCGAGTGATTCAGGAAGGTGTGACTGAAACCCAGGGGGCATGCACCCTGGTCTGTTTCAGCAGGAAAACCTTAGTTATAGAGTGGATTTCCGCGAGGGATATATGACTAGTCTGGCAAACCCGTCCTTACAAGAAAATGGAATAGGCTGGAATAAGATACCTTCGTCAAAGTTATGTGAGTGGAATGCATCTGCACCATTCACCTTTGTCTGTTTCGATAGTCATCGCCGAGGAAGCATTTTATCTCCTATGCTTATAGAAATTTCTTGGTAGACTGGAAATTTTTTCGCTATACTTGGGGGCATGCAAATCTTTCCGCATGCAAGTGAAGAGCGGCTATTTATTTTTTAAATTTTTAGGACTTCTAACCCTCTAAACTCGTAAGGCTAGTCGTTTCCTAACTTGCATAAAGAAAGGATCCGTGGCAAAGATTGAGAGATGTAAGCCACTTCAAAATAGCATCTTGAATGAGACATTTCTTATCATACGACTGGCGAGCAATGTTGTCGCAGAGTTCAAGCTCCTTAAAAAATAAACTCTCCACGAGTTGTTTTAGCGCATAGTTCAAGCTCGTTAAAAAGTAAACATAAGTCATGAGAAAATGTTTCCCCCAGCGTTTAAGCTCATTAAAAAATGAACCGGTAAATAACCATTGTGAATGCCTTATCGCCAGCTTTTGAGCCTTGGTCCATTTCTCGCCATCACCTCCACTCTGGTTTTAGCTGATCATTCACCCCCATATGATTGTTTACCCCTTCGAGGAACATCTACAAAGAGTGATTCTGTTAACCATCCTTGTGACACTGTCGTGATTGGAAAAATCCAAATTTGACCTGGAATTAGCTACTACCGGAAAGCATCACTCGTTCTTTGAAAACGAGTCTTCTTTAAGCTCTTTTCACCTGACTCGTAAAATATGAAAATATTGCCGAGTGATGGCCTCTCCGGCTCGTTAAAGGCATCGGAAGTGCTATCCCTCCTCTAGATTTTAATATTTTTGGACCTGAGGGATTATTACACAAAAAGATCGAGCGCTTGTCTTGTTCTGCTCGTTAAAACTATCGAAAATTCATCCCTTTTGTATTATTTTACACTTTTTTCGGACTTAAGGGATTATACAACGAAAAAGAATCTCTGGAGTCTTCTTTCATTTCTTTTAGACTCTCTAAAATTGAAAGAGACCGAGTTAGCTTTGTCGTTAAACTCATTAAAACCTAATAGCGACAAACTCATCCAAATGGACGAGAATGAGTTTCACTATCGCTAGGCTCGCTAAAATATAGCGACAGGTTCGCCCGAAGGGTAGATTATAGAACAAGCATATGTTATCCTCCTCAAGCTTGACCAAAATAAAAAGGTACTGGTCAGCAATGATTAGGGAAATTGGGAAGAAAACTTGAAGAAACTTTATTGGTAGCAAGTCGCTCTTGAACATGACACTTTCCTTCCACATTCATGCCGGGTTGGATTGTTCCGTTCACTGGTCATGACCATTGGTCCATCACGCCATCCATCTTTGGGGTTAACGCTACCAATCCATCGTTAGTGTCACTGATATGTTCAAGAGAAGTCATTCAGACAATTCACCTATGTCTCACCCAATGCAATACATTCATGCTTCATTCCTTCATGACCGCCACCCTAAACCTTGTATCGTCAGTTTGTTTTCACCTCCAAAATCATTTTCTTCATTCCGTGTCGTTGATGTGGGATTCATTAAGGCCCTCCTGCGATGGGTCGCTTCTTGTCGACATCAGCTCATTATCCAAGAAGTTGACTTAGGAACAACCCTTTCAGTACTTTGAAGCTTGCATGCCTCAATGGCAAGTTTCTCACTTTCAGCGACAGGTTTACATCAATGGCCTTCGACCGAGAGATTTTACATGGTGTTCGACGCCAAGTCCCTTTTCACACCACATAAATTGTACTGTAGTACCTTGAGGGTCATTTTCATTATTGGTGATTCCTCTCGTGCTTGTTAGCAGCTTACATCATTGGCTGGTAATCAGGCGATGTCTTTCCATGTTCGACTCCATAACATTTTTCATATGGATTGACTTGTACTCAGAGTGAGGATTGAATGAGTTTTGAAGACCCCAGATCTAGTTTCATCCATCCGGGCTGCGATATATTCAGGAATATAAAAACATCCAGTGTACATCATTGCCGAACAGATGATCATGCAAATCAAAGGATGATGTGTCCATACCATCACTCTGTCACATAGACGATTATTTGTCCTATGTACATGAAAATGAATTTATAAAGCTGAGCATGGGAATGCCCGCCTCAGATAGATCATGAAAAAATGTTGTCAAAATAATGTATTGTATTGTATCTTATTACAGGTCGCCTCCCAACTCAGAAAAACTTCAGATCCTCACAGTAAAGCATTTCACCCGACATCAGAAAGATTAACGAACTCATGCTTTAGGGGGCAACTGTTATAGACATTTTTGGGCACTTCAACCCCAATCATAACTATCCATAAAATGAGGGCTCCTAAGTCCCTAAAAGTGTTGCTTCACTGCCTAAACGAACAAGGTCAATTGACTACATCATCTCCCAGAAGTTCTCCACTGAAAACTGCTCATAAATGGTCAAAACTGGACCATACTGAAAGCTCAATGCAGGGGGTGTGATGCATATCACCTTCCCAGTGTACAGGATGCGATGCATACTAATTTTCTCCTCTGTACGGTGCGATGGTCGGGAATGGACAAATGGCAGGGACAAAAATGCGAGGTGGAAGATCATGGAATCTTCCAGAAGCTTCCCCTTTGACACTTGCCACTCTATTTTCAACCAGGGATGAGTAAGAGATCATCATTCTCCAAGTGGAAGCAGGAACTATCAGAGAGAGGACACTAATCAAGATCCCAGAAGATGACTCACCTCTCTGTAACATCTATATACGGTCCCTCATCACAGAGATCTAGAGGCTAGAATTTTGTATCTTATAGAGAAGTGTTGTTGGTATTCTGGTGTACATTCATAGTGTTGGGTGATCTAGATTTGCTTGAGGTGAAGAAGGGCTTCCTATCTGGAGGATGATGCCGGGTCAGAGCACATGGTTGTAATCCTCTCGCTACTTTTCATCTGAATAAAGATATACTTGTTTCCTTCCATATTCTTGGTACTTGTTTATATATGCATGTATATGGTTAATACACATCTGATCCTGTATTATTTATGAATTTAGATCCTTGTTTCTTGCATAGTAGTATGTTGTTGTGATTCCACAGGTCCTTTTGAAGCTGGGCAGACAAAGAAGAAGCACCGAAGCTCTATCAAGAAGGAGAGGAAATCAAGCACAAGACTTAGGTTGGTCTTCTTGGTCCTCCTCTCATCTATTTTCATAAAAGGAAACAACAGTAGACTTTGATTATTTGTTTCTAAGATAGCCACCCATCTTAGTGGGAATAAAAACATCCACATGGACACTATTCCCAGATAACAATATCAGTATTTCCCACATATGGGACATTGTCATTTGAAGAACCAAAAGAGACAAAGGCCAATTGGTCAACGATGATGATTTTCGCTTTACGAGGAAAATGGAGCACACTGAACAAAGAGGAAACCATAGAAAACATGGCATGAGTCTAAATCTTTCCAAGTAGAAGGTTGTTAGATCCCTATACTACTAGTGTAACCCCTTATTGTTATTAGTACAAACCCCTTATTATATTGTTGTGCCCACGTAGTCCCCATATTGTTATTATTGTGCCCCATAGAAGCACCCTATTGTTATTATTGTGCCCTTACATTATTATTGTCATGTCGGCTCTGATTATATTATGACCCCTTAGACTCCTATATATAGAAAGGAGGTCTTGTCAATTGTATCATCCAAGAATTGTTCATTTGTGTAATGTAAAGGAGGTTGCCCCCTCTAAGAGGCTTATTTCTAAGGCTTTTATCTATCTTTTCTATCTTTTTGTGAGCTGGTTTCATAACATTTGGTATCAGAGCTTTGGATTCTAGGGTTTTGCTTCTCCAAACAGGTCATCATAGAATTTTCGCTATAACTTTTTTTCTACAATGTTTCAAAAGCTAACAAAAAAAACCGTTTGAGAAGCAATATCTCTGAACCTTGGGTATAAATTTCAGATTTTGTCTCGCTTTATTTTCGAAGATATGATTTGGGGAAGTTATGGTTTTTGAAAGCTCTAGAATTTCATCTAAAAATGGTCATTGTGGATGTTTCGCTATAACTTGTTCGCTATGAAGTTTCAGAGGCTAAAAAGAAACCCATTTTAGAAGAAAGCACTTTTCTTGTCTCGATATATTTTCAGATATATGATCTGAGGAAGTTAGGGTTTTTTCAGACTCCCGAATTACATCTTAAACAGGTGACCTTGGGAAAATCATCATAACTTTCTCTCTGAGCATCTAATTGAAATTGTGTACAAAGTTACAGAAAGAGGTCAGACTACAGTATTTTGTGTATATTTTTAAGATCTGAAGATTAAAAAAGTGACACGTAGAACTTCATACAATTTCGATCTTCAAAAATGGTATATAATTAGGTCATATTGAGATATTGTGCATAACTCTTTCTTGGAAAATCCATTTTCGATCAGACTGGTGGCATTGGAAAGAGGACGCAGAGGGATATAGAAGATTTTGATTTCAGAACTGGAAAATCTGAAATTATAGAGTTATAGTCATTTCAAGATCGAACTCCTAAAATAAAGAAAAAATGAGATGAGGAAGTTTGATGGCAAGGATCCTGTAAATTGGATACTACAGATGGAGAAATATTTTGATCTACATGGTGTACCACTGTTACAAAATGTATGTATTACATCTAATTATTTAGAACCGAATCAATTTTTATGTTATAAAGGGCTTTGTTCTCATAAACCATTTGTCACGTGGTCAATTTTTACATAGGAAATGATATCACATTATGAGGATACAAAGAAAACACCTTCTTTAGCCAATTGATAAATCTCAAACAAAAGGGTTCAATGGCAGAGCACATTGAGGAATTCCAAAAATTGAATATAATGGTAAATGATATTCCATAGAATAAAATGGTTGATGTCTTCATAAGGACTTTAAAGGATAACATTCAACACAAGGTTCGTCTTTGGAAACTTGACTCACTAGAGAAGGCATTCAGGTTGGCAAGAAAAATTGAAAGTGAAATTATGGAAACAAGGAATCCCACCACTCATGACTATAATTATGAAAGTGTTTTTTCTCCTAGGCTTCCACAACCTACAAGGTTTACACCACAACAATTGGAAGAAAAAAGAGAAAAAGGGCTTTGTTACAATTGTGATAGCAAATACAATAAAGGTCATAAGTGTGCTAAGAAGAAATTATTTTACATAGATTATGAAGAGGAGGAAGAAAAGGATCAAGAAACATCAAATGAAGAGGATATACACCAGGAACCTACCCCAAAGAAAGAAGAAATGAATCCGACCATATCTTGTAAAGCATTGGAAAGAATTACCACTCCTCAAACTCTCAAGATAGAAGCACATATCAAGAAGAAAAAGGTTCAAGAAGTGAAAGATCACATCGAGAAAGAAGAAATGAATCCGACCATATATTGTAATGCATTGGCTAAAATTAAAACTCCTAAAACTATCAATATAGAAGGACATATCAAGAAGAAAAATGTTCAAGAAGTGAAAGATCACATCGAGCATCAAGAAATGAACCCGGCGATATCTTGTAATGCATTAGAAGAAATTACCACTCATCAAACTATCAAGATAGACGGAGATATCAAGAAGAAAACAGTAATAGTGTTGATTGATTTGGGTACTACCCATACTTTTATTCATTGTAAGATAGCCAAGGAATGGAATTTCTTCCTATATCCAACACCAGAGTGTCAAGTGGTGGTTGCAAGTGGAGGAACCATAAATTGCTGTAGAAAGTGCCATAATATCAAGCTATCCATTGGAGAATATGTATTGAATATCCCAATGCTTTCCATTCCAATGGGTGGTGTTGATGTTTTACTAGGAGTCCAATGGCTACAATCTTTGGATATGATAACTTTTAATTTTCAAGAACTTTTCTTGAATTTTTTTTGGGAAGGAAAGGAAGTTGAATTGAGGGATATTGAAGGGAAACTGGGAAAGATAATCAACTCTAACATCATGACAAAGATTCTAAATAAATAAAAACGGGGCGTAATTGCATAATTATGTTCACTAGAGGATCCCACATCGAAATCATGTATTTCTCCAGATCTCCAAAACGTTTTGGACAATCATTCCAAGGTATTTAACACTCCCAAAGGCCTCCCAACTATTCGTGATCATGATCATGCTATTCATTTGATTCCAAGAAGTGTTCCTCCAAACATCAGGCCTTACAGATATCCATATGCCTAAAGGAGTGGGAACTCATTCAAAAGTTACAGAATATCCCAGTTCAAACAATATTACGAGAACTTGACAAGGAAGGAAAAATCATATTGGAACCTAAAGCAGTCACAGAACCGAGAAATCGAAAGCTACAAAATAGATCAATTTCAAAGTATCTCATAAAGTGGAAGAACTTACCTGCTAAAGATTCCACATGGGAGGACACAAATTTATATAGAAGCATCAAGAACTACTCAAGCATTGAGGACAAAACTTTTTGAAGGAAAGGGGCATGTTAGGTCCCTATACTACTAGTGTAACCCTTTATTGTTATTAGTTCAACCCCCTTATTAAATTGTTGTGCCCATGTAATCCCCATATTGTTATTATTGTGCCCCATAGAGGCCCACTATTGTTATTATTGTGCCCTTACATTATTATTGTTATGTCAGCTCTGATTATATTATGACCCCTTAGACTCCTATATATAGAAAGGAGGTCTTGTCATTTTTATCATCCAATAATTGTTCATTTGGGTAATGTAAAGGAGGTTGCCCCCTCGAAGAGGCTTATTTCTAAGGCGTTTATCTATCTTTTCTATCTTTCTGTGAGCTGGTTTCATAACAAAGCTTGTAATTCAAATTTTCATCTACGACTTATACTTCCAATTCGATAGTTTTCCCTTCCAAGGTAATGGGAAAACTTGTTAGAATACCATAAGGACAAGATCCTCTGCCATCAAAGGCTTCGAAGGTGTTCGGAGACTGATTGAGAGGTGGAGAGTTGATGGCTTTCCAACATGAAACATGCATTATGCAGGTGGAAGCACCCTCATCAATGACACTCTAATGAATCATCTTCCCTTTTATAATCATTTGTATTAAAAATTAAATTTGATGGGGAAGATGAGGAACATGGTTTTCCAGATCAAAAGTGATCAAATTCAAATCTGTAGGATCAATTCCTCCTATAGCAGATAATAATGATCTCCGCTGCATTCGATAAGTTTTGAGAACTTCCAAGGTAGACATTGCCAAAGGCGCTTGAGCCAAGTCTTCAACAATATCGTAATGTTGGGAAGCTCGTGCATTCAAATTACAAGATGGTTTACAAAGAACACCTTTGGGAGGTGGCCAGATAATGGATTCATTATTGGGTCTCTCACTTTGAAGAGGACTAGAACTGGGTGGATTAGAAGTAGAAGGTGTATCGGTGACTTCTTTCTCTAATGTATACTTTTGAGGTGTTTGATAATCTTTCTACTAGGTGGCAATAGAAATAGGCATTGTCCTACTCATGTAAACCTGAGAACCTGAAGAGGTAGAGGATTGTGGTTGTTCTACCAATTGTGTCTACTATGATGGAAATGGCTCTTTTAGTACAGTTGGTGTCCCTTGAATTCATTTCAATAAGCGACTAACTTCCGTGTGATGGGGAAAATCCTTGGTCTAGTGATTTTCCTCACAAATGAGGCAAGGATATTTAGGCTTACATTTGGAGACATCATTAGCAGATGACTTAGGAGGATCTTGTTTTGGGGTATCATATTTTTCTTTTCGTTTACCCTTATTTTTACCTTTTGAGGCTTTGTCTACCGCGGTAGAATGAACGACATTAACCTTAGAGGTTTTACCAAGATTTGAAGAGGGTTTCGAAGGAGGATTGGATGCAGTATTTGAAATGGATTTTTTCTTCGAAGAATATTTATTAGAAGTTTGAGGTACTGATCCAATAATACCATTGATATCTAGAATATCCATAGATTTAGAAGATGTTAGATCCGTAGATGGCCTCAGAGCATCATGCAAGGGATCATATAACGTGCCAAATTGGAAATATACCAAATCTAAATATTGGGTGTGGGAAATGGCATGATGTTCAGTAACACAACCTCCCATTTCTATGTCTGCAGCAGCTTTGATGACAAATGATTTGGTAAAATATTCAGTTAAAAAATCATCAGGTATTTCAAACTTGATGAGGTGACACCGACATCTCCATTCTTGGATGTGATTGGAGATGTGGGTAGCAGTATCTTGTTTCAAAGATGTAAGAAAATGGGTACCAGTTTCATAACGAACTGGTAGCTGGAATTGAGTGAGGAAGGCCATGGCCAAAGAATTGAATTCTGAATAGGCACCTCGAGGTAACTCAATGTACCATTTCGTGACAAAACCCATCAAGGTCCACTGAAAGACACATAGATGAACAAAGTCGTCAACCCAGGAATTGGATGAACACCATAAGTGGTAAGTCATAACCGGGGCCTAGGGATCTTCTTTAGCTTTTCCTTTGAATTTTTGGAAATTTCTAGGAATCATAGCGGGAACCAGAGGCCAATAAGGCGAATGAAGTATTGGATCATTAGTGAGCCTTGACACATCTGGAAATTCCAACGTGGCTAGAAATGGCAATTGTGGGTTGAAGGCCATGGGAGACCTTTGATAAGGCCCAGTTTGTGGATTCCATCCTTGTTGGTATGGGTTTTTCCCCCAAAGTGGCATATTTTGACTAGAAGGAGCCTTATATTGCCCCCATTGAGGGGTATCATGACCATAAGGTGGATTCTTCTCCCACAAAGGTCAGTTTTGACCAGGGTAAGTTTGATACTAACATACCAAAGGCCATTAAGAACCATAAGGTGGATAAAAATTTTCATGGCATGGGGATTATAAGGTTGTTGTTGCATGTGCTAGCCCTGATGATAAAACTGTTGGCCCTGCTACTGCAGGGGTTGACCTTGTGGCTACAAGCGTTGACCTTGTGGCTACAAGCGTTGACCTTGTTGATAAAAAGGTTGGTTTTGTTACTGCAAGGGCTAACCTTGTTGCTACAACGATTGTTGGTAAGGCCCTTACTGGTGAAATTTTTTTTGATATTGCTGCAAAGGTTTTCCTTGTTGTTGCGAAGGTTGTTGTTGAATAGTTCCTTGAGGAATTCCTTGTTGGTACTGATAAGTTCCAGTTGGGTATTGACCATATGCATTGGAAACAGGATTTTGACCAAGTTGCATATGAGGACCTACTTGTGGAATATAAGGTGGAGTTTGAAGTTCTTGTGAATCATATGGAACATAAAATATTAGTGGAGTATATGGGTCAAATAAGGCTATTGATACTGGACATTACTTACTCCAGCTGGGATAGATGATCTAATGGGATTAGGAATACTACTAATAGGTTGAAACACTCCAACCATGTGAGGTTGTGATCCACTCACATGGGTTCCACTTGAGAAAGGAGGGATATTTGGAAATTTCCCCCCATGATACGAATGAGGTGGTGGCACATTTTGTCCACTTTATGGGGGAATGATGAACTTATAGACATATAAACTAAAACTATCGGTTACACTGGGATTGTAGGTTGGAATTAAAGTAATGGTTGTGTCGTAATAGTAAGTTGAATCGGAAATGAAGTAATGCCAGTTTTCATAGGTATATGAGAGGTCACATTATGAATAAACGAACCAAACGTAGGCATAGAATTCAATGACCAAATTGGATTTTGGTATAATGAAGAAGCACTAGGAGTTCCTGAAACTAGTTGAGCTAAGGTCATATAACCAAGTGGAAGCATAGGCCTATTTTTTTCAGGAAGTGGTTGATATGGAACACTTCCTACATAAGGAAAACCTTCTAGTGGAAATTTGTATTCAGAATCATTATCAACACTAGGAGATTGAGTAGTTGAGACTTCCGGAGGACCTTGTGAATAGGCTGGAAACTCACCTTTTGAAGAAATGGGTGGAAATAGTTGGCGAGGAGGAACCCAAGATGGTCGTGGAGATAACTCCAAATAAACACTAGGTTAGTCATATGAACTATAAGTTTTTTTGAGGATATATCACCAATGGATCAAAAAGCGAATTCAAAGAGAATTAAAAAAAACCTTTGTAGACTCTCAGAGTTTTTTTATCAGATTCATGAGATGATGATCCACATGGATCCTAAGACCCTCTAAGTCTTCATATGGTTAAAACTATCACAAAGGGAAAACCTTTAAAAAAGACAGATAACACTATCGGACATGAAAAACAGAAAGAAATGATCAAAAATAGGCTTATCGACGGTCAAAGGAGTGACGCACAGGAGCTGTCGGATCTGGCCGATCAACGGTCCAAATCCGATCGGCCAAACGCAATCAGCAATGGCAAGAGGGGGCTATCGATGGAGACCACACAGAATATGCGATAGAGGTCAACACGGGTCAACAACGACTGTCGATCAAGTGCACAAATCGATGGCCCATGTTAATGCGTGATATCACAATCAGCAAACATAGAAGAGCGATTACAATCGGCCCGGGATATGTACGATATATGATTGCAATAAATCACATCGCAACATCACATCGGAACATTACAATGGAGCAGGGCCATGATAGCTAGACCCGATAACATTATAGGCGATATTCTATATGTTTTGAAGTACGGAAAACGTTAATTTCCGTTGTATTTCGTATTTCTGCCAAATGAATGGATTACAAAGGAAATATGCCCGATGCAGTATTACGGACCCAAAAGGGTTTAATAATGTCGTTGAATACTATTTCAAGTGCGATATAAGTGGAATTTCATGTTTTAATGTATGTTTTAGTATAAAAGGGAAATCACGAAACAGGCATGATTTCAAGAGAGCCAAAGGCAGTAAGTGGTTTGGGCCGGGCTCCGCCCGATCCCACACACCAACTATCATGTGTCCAGGCTAAGGAGAGAGAAAACCACCCTCATCGGGTGGTTAACCCCCATATGGAAGAGCCGCCTGAAATGAACCACAACCATTGGATCTGGATCTCCCATATCAATGGTGGAGATGCGATAAGTGCCTAAAGGCGGACCCGATAGAAAAATAGTGCAGAGTTATAAATATTTCAAATGTGATGAATAGTGATTTGGTGGATTTTCCAGTGTTTTCCAGCGTTTCTCTGTGTAAATATAAAACGACCAATTTTGGGATTTCAAAGGCCCAATGACCCATTCCATTACAGTACATGTGGCCACCATCCCTGAAAGCATTTAGCAATGATTGCTAATGCTCAGAGGGGGATCTGAGTGGACAGAGTTTGGGAAGCCAGAGAGCCTGAGAAGAGGAAATGAACAGGTAGTGCCGATTAGCTTTAAAGCCAAAGATTGACAGAAAAAAATAGGCAGTGCTAAGGCAGGGCAACAGAGGCAGAGATTCAGTGGGGAGATTTTGTATACCCAGAAGAGACTTGTGGGATCCAAGTAAAGCCTTATTGCTTTGTATCTATTGTGTGAAGCTCAAATTGAGCTCACTATTGTAAACCTCTATTTTGAAGACATAATAGAGAGGCCACCACTGAAGGCTGGACTAGGAGATGTAGCCTAGGAGTGTTGGGTGAACTCCTTATTAAAATTGTTGTGTTTATGTGTGTTGTCTATTATGTTTATTTTACTGCTTCATTGTCTATGTATTTTGCAATGTTATCGATCCATTGCACAAAGTAACATAGGCACATCCATGCACATGAGTCTGTAATACCTTATTGTTTAAGATCTCATTATCAGATCAAGTGGTATCAGAGCTTTAGGTTTTCTAAGGTTAGACAAGCTTGTGCTAGATTGGTGAATTCTAACTAGGTCAAATCTCAAATTAGGAGAAGGAGAACTGGTTGATACTAAACCAGAAATAGGAAGATTCTATCCTAGGAGGAAAATGGCAGAAGAAATTCCCATGGAATCAGACTCTCAGTTCATGGACAGTTTTATGACCATGAGAGCCATGGTAGAAGAGATGTATCATGAATTTAAGAAAGGTCGAGGTGAAGATACTTCAACCTCCAAAAAGGACAAAGGAACAGAGGAACCTCTTCTAGATGGAAATTCTGAAGGCAAAGGGAAAGGAAAAGAGCCTCCTCTAACAACACCTCCTTCTAGCCCATTGACTAAATTAAATGTAAAATTTGATTTTCCAATATATGATGGATAATTAAATGCAGAAAAGCTAGATAACTATATTAAATAGATTGATGTATATTGCAAGGTGAAAAACATCGATTCATAAAGGAGAAAGATTCAGCTAGCCAGCCTTTGCCTTGGAGGAACTGCCCTAGTGTGGTGGGAAGGCAGGACCCAAGCTGATTTGAAGAAGCATGGTAAAATTCTTTCTACCTGGAGTGAATTTGTTTCTGCCATTAAAAAACAATTCTATCCACTAGCTTATATGCAGCAAGCTATGATGAGTTGGCAAACTCTTCGCCAATTAAGGGGGAAAAGTGTACAAAGCTATACCCAAGAATTTAGAAAAAGAGCTTTAATTCTAGGCATTTCTCTAGAGTCACCTAAAACTTTGTTGAAGTATATAGGTGGTCTACGTAGCTATTTGAGGCACACCATTCTCATGTTTAACCCTACTAGCATAGATGAGGTATCAGTTCAGGCTACACATATGGAGGCTAGAGGCAAGAATGTGAACCCAAAGATTGGGGGATCATCAAAACCCACTGCAAGCAAGAACAAAGAAAAGGGGAAGCAAAAATGGAAAGAGAGGAAGGAAAACATTGTACAGAAAGACAAACCTTCTTGCACTAACTCTAAGAAGGGTGGACATGATGATGAACACTGCTGGTCTTTGCATATGGAGCTAAAACCCAAGAAGTTCAATGAAAAGAAGAAGAAGATTGTTGTTTCTATTCAGAAAAATTTGGGGTCAGACTCAGGTGATGAAACAACAGCCATAGCTATAGGTATAAAAGGTAAAAATTCTGAAGCATCTACTAGTAATTCTGCCCAATCTATTGATAATGAAGAAAATGAGAGGAAAATCCATTAGATTTTTCATATTAGAGTTATTTCCAAGCATCAAAAGATTGATACTTTATTTGATAGTGGTTCACAAGTAAACTTGATTTCTGAAGCAATTGTAAAGAAGTTGGGACTATTAACCACACCTCACAAGAAGCCATATCCATTAGGTTGGGTATGTGATAAAGCAAAGCTACAAGTGACTAGAAAATGTAAACTTAGGTTTGCATTTGGGTCAACATTTGTAGATGAGGTTTGGTTAGACATAGTTCCCTTGGATATATGTGGTATTTTTTTAGGAAGTCCTTACTTGTATGATAGAAAATCCATTTTCTATAGAGTTGAAAATAAGTATCAACTCAGAAAATATGGAATAGAATATATTGTAAGAGCTCATCGGCTCAAAAATAACTACACTCTCATTAACTCAGGGCAGATGAAAAGAATTGTAAATTCATGCAATAAATTTTTACTAATGGTTGTAAAGGAAAAGACCCCTGATAAAACCAATGTATTTGAAGGCTGTGATGCTAAACAAAAAGCTCATTTAGCAAAAGTTGTTTCATAATACAATATCCTATTTCAAGAACCTAAAAGTCTGCCACCCAAAAGGGAAATAGTACATGATATTAATTTGCAACAAGATGCTCCATTGCCTAACATAGAAATGTACATGTTATCCGCTTTATAGAATGCAATATCAAGAAGCAGGTATAGGAGCTGCTCGACAAAGGATTCATATGACCAAGCACATCACCTTGCGGATCTCCAATCATGTTGGTTGGATAGAAAGATGGTTCATGGAGGATGTGCATTGATTACAAAGCACTGAATAAAATAACGATCAAGAATCGTTATCCTCTTCCTTGCATAGATGATCTATTAGATTAGTTGAAAGATGTTAAATTTGGACAACTAGGTCCAAACTCCATGTTCTGATGCTCAGATTAAGAGGCTAATATTTTTGTTGGATTCTTCTTTCTGAGAGGTGTAAAATCCATATAAAAATAGTCTTAATCCGATGAGCAGAACTTATATTTTGAATTTATTATTCTTAATAAATTATATGTGCAAGGTCAGCTAGTTTTGTAATGTAGGCTCACATGCCCAACAGATGTGTCACACACCCTCATTGATGGATATAAATACAGGAAAAGTTGGAGAGAATTTCATCACAACACAACTCACATCTTCCTCTCTCATCCTAAAAAGTACGAGTTACCTGGAGGACGAATTTCAGCCACATGTGGGAAGGACGAAGAGGACAGACCGTATGGATGAGCTGTAGTACGATTTTCTGCTGCTAGGGTTTCGCAGAAGTTTGACCAGCGTTGACTTTGGTCAACGCTTGGTCCAATCAAGCTGAAAACTTGTGGACGGTTCGATTTTTGAAGGCCATACTACCTGGCACAAAAATCGAGGTCAAAGGGTTGACCGTTTTGCTACTGCGTTGACTTTTAGCTTGCTGCCCCTGCGTTGACTTTTTAGGACAGCGTTGACTTTTGTAGAATTGACTTGGGTTGACTAATCTACTAGTTGGAGGGTTGTTGTGACACATCTGGGCTAGCTGACCAAAGGAGACTTTGCTGGTTGAAGCATCCTGTTGACCACCGAAACAAACACACACATTTTTCCTGTTTCTGATTTGTCTTCTGTAAGATCTGCTTATATGTTCTATCTACATTTTGCTTAACTACTTGTATGATTGCTGTGAGAAAAGTGAAATTGATCTTAGCATAGAACATCTTCAAAACTTTACATGGTATCAGAGCTGAGGTGAAGACAAACTCTATCTATATCAATCATCATCGAAGGAAATGGGTTCCAGGGAGAATGACAAGCTGACTAGTCTTGAATTCAGGGAGAATGACAAGCTGACTGGAAGTGATGACTTCCATGCCTGGAAGATGTTATTAGACCTCAAATTGGAAGATCATGATCTTCTAGATCATGTGACAGGGAAGATTCAAGAACCTCCATCAAATGCCTCTGCTGCTGTTAGAACCAAGTATAAAAAGGGAGAAATCAGAGCAAAGCTGTTATCAGGGAATCCATAAATAAGAATCTGGTTGCCTACATATCTGAACTAGGCACATCCAAGGAGATGTATGACAAACTAATACTTATGTTCCGAGTAAAAAATGTGAACCAAGTGCTATTCCTCAAGAACAAGTTGAAGAATATGAAGAAGGGCCGAGACGAGTCTATTCAAACTTTCTTTATGAAGTTGACCGAAACCAGGAACAATCTGCTAGCTATTGGGGAGACTATAGCTGATCGTGAGATGGTTCTCACCGCACTTGGAGGACTTCCATATGAATGGCAAGTATTCACAACTACCATTCTCAACAATAATACCATTCCTAACTTTGATGAGCTTCTGTCTAGATGTATACAAGAAGAATCAAGGATGAAGGAATTTTGATAATGAAAGAAATGCTGCCTATGTTTCTCATTCCCGAAAGAAGAACTCTGGTGGTTCTAAGGACAAAGGAAGGACTAAGACTCAAGAGAAGAAGGGTAAATGTTTCACCTACCATAGGACTGGACATTATGCTAGAGAATGCCCCTTCAAGAAGGATTCTCCCGATAGTGACGATAACAACAACAACCGAAGGAATGGGAATCGTAGAAATGACAAAT
>APFE030020721.1:107364-150528 GCA_000404065.3 Pinus taeda | reverse complement strand
ATTGGATCGATGGCTTTTAAGCTGCATTAACAACAAGCTCCAGCGCCGCTTCCCACTCAAAGCAGGGACTAGCTGCTACGCAGCCTCCCTTGTTGGAATTGAAAT
Organism: Pinus taeda; assembly: GCA_000404065.3. Taxonomy (NCBI): domain Eukaryota; kingdom Viridiplantae; phylum Streptophyta; class Pinopsida; order Pinales; family Pinaceae; genus Pinus; species Pinus taeda. The sequence continues at coordinate 150,423 of APFE030020721.1, read as the reverse complement.
CATGTGTGAATATGTATTACACGATCAAATATCAGCATAGTTGCAAAAGAAGACGATGAAGAACTATAGGGCTTTCCACACCCTTAACCTTATTTGTGTTTTCTTACTTATTTCTGTGGCTATTATTTCTACCAGCGGATATGATATAGATACAGACGATCTGCCAACGCCTGTGGATATGTTTCAAGAATTCAAGTACGAGTGTATATATTTATAGGAAAAGTGCAACTATGTGTTGTTTTCGAAGTCAATTTCAATGAATGCGCAGGAAAGTGCATAGGTGGAACTTAACAAGGTGTGAGATCTATTTCATCTAAATTTTTCATGTATTTCAACATATATTGAGTATTTTGACTTCCAAGGGAGTTGGTTTAAACATGTTCATGGATGGTAAAAATACATGTAAATTGATCAAGTGTCATGGTGCCAAATTGACATGTAACATTAGGGTTTAGTGGTTATAAAACTTTATTAAATTACTTTAATAAAAATGAAACAAAAGTTTACAAAAGATTTAATTTTTTTTATAAAATGCTTAGGTTTTATGGTTTATGGTTTACAACACTTCAATAAATACTTTTAATAAACCTATAAAAATAACTACAAAACGATTGTTAAAATGTTATAAAGTGTTAAGGGTTTAGGGTTTAGGGTTTAGAGTTTAGCATTTAGGTTTTAGGATTTAGGGTTTGAAATGTTATAAAATTGTCAAGGTTTAGGATTTATGGTTTAAGATTTATAACACTTTAGTAAATGTTTTTAATCATTTTAAATGTTATAAAATTCTTACGGTTTATGGTTTAGGTTAAGGTATTAAAAACAAATTGCGAAACACTTTTTAAAATGTTATAAAATGCTTATATTTTAGGGTTTGTTGTTTATAACATTTAATTAAATTCATTTAATAAAAGCTTAAAGAAAATTTACAAAACACTTGTTAAAATGTTATAAATACTTAGGGTTTAGTAATTAGGGTTTAGGGTTTAAAATGTGATAAAATGTTGAGGGTTTAGGGTTTAAAGTTTATAAAAAATTAGTAAGTTTTGTTAATAAACAATTTAAAAAAAAGTTATAAAACACTTGTGAAAATTTATAAAATGCTTAAGGTCTAGGGTTTAGGGTTTAAAATGTTACAAAATACTTTTGGTTTAGGTTTTCTAACACTTCAGTAAATTATTTGAATAAACACAAACAAAATTTACAATACCCTTGTTAAGATCTTATAAAATGCTTAGGCTTTAGGGTTTACAAAGTTATATAATTCTCAGGGATTATGGTTTAGGGTTTATGTAACTTTTTTTTTAAATGTTTACTAAAATAAATTACTAAAGTTTTATAAAAACCAAAACCCTATACCAAAAACCCTAAATCATAAACCCTAATAATTTTAAAAACATTTTAAAAAGTGTTTTGTAGCTTTTATTGAAGTGTTTATTAAAAGCATTTACTAAAATGTTATATAACGTAAACACTAAACCATAAACCCTAAATTCCAAACCCTAAACCACAAACTATAAACCCTAATAATTTTATAAAATTTTATGAAGTGTTTTGTAACTTTTACTTAAGTGTTTATTAAAAGAAATTACTAAAATGTTATAAACCCAAAACCCTAAACATGAAACCCTAAAACATAAGGATTTTATAACATTTAAAAAAGTGTTTTGTAAATTTTATTTATGTGTTTATTAAAACCATTTACAAAAGTTTTATAAACCCTAAACCATAAAACGTAAACCATAAACCCCAAACCCTAAACACTAAAGCATAAACACTAAACCCTAACCATTTTACAACAATTTAAAAACTATTTTGTAACTTTTATTTAAGAATTTATTAAAATAATTCCTTAAAGCATTAGAAACCATCGACCATAAACCCTAAACTCCACACCCCAAAATCCTAAATCGTAAATCCTAAACCCTAAGAATTTTATAACATTTTAAACCCAGAAGAATTTTGTAACTTTTTGTTAAGTGTTTATCAAAATAATTTACTAATGCGTTATAAACCCTAAACCATAAAATTTTTATTACATTTTAACAAGTGCTTTGTAACTTTTTAAAACCTTAAACATTATAGCCTAAGACTTTTATAACATTTTAAACCCTAAACGTAACAATTTTATAACATTTTAATAAGCCTTTTGTAACTCTTTTTAAGTGTTTATTAAAACCATTTACAAAAGGGTTGTAAACTCTAATCCCTAAGAATTTTATAACATTTTAACAAGGGTTTGGTAACTTTTTTAATGTGTTTATTAAAAGTATTTACTAAATCGTCCCCAAACCTAAGAATTTATAACATTTTATCAAGTGTTTTATAACCTTTTTTTAATTGTTTATTAAAAGCATTTAATAATTTTTTATAAGCTCTAAACCCTAAATCCAAACCGATAAGTTCCAATCCCTAAACCATAAGAATTTACTAAAATGTTATGAACCCTAAACTGTAAACATTGAACACTAATCATTTTATAGCCTTTTGAAAAGTGTTTTTTAACTTTTATTTAAGTGTTTATTAAACAAATTTAGTAAAGTGTTATAAAACCTAAACCTTAAATGGGATTGGTGTTGTTTTAATGCAAGATAAAAGACCCATTGCTTTTGAAATTCGTCCAATCAAGGGAAAGTTTTTAGACAAAGCTATTTATGAGAAGGAAATGTTGGCAATACTCCATGCACTTAAGAAATGGCGACCCTACATAATGGGAAGACACTTCAAGGTAAAAATAGATCATGATAACCTTAAATACTTTTTAGAACAAATATTATCCTCTAAAGAGCAACAAAAGTGGGTCACAAAGATGTTGGGTTATGAATTTGAAATCATCTACAAAAAAAGGAAGCAAAATGTGGTGGCAGATGCACTCTCAAGAAACGATGAGGATGTGGAAGCATTGTTGTGCGCCATTTCTATTATCCAACTAGATTGGATAAACGAAGCAAGGGAGGAATGGAAGAATGATGAAGAAGCGTGGGCACTTATTCGAAAATTACAACAAGATTCTAGTGTGTCTGATACATTTAGCTGGAAAAATGATTCGTTATGGTACAAAGATCGCTTATACCTCTGTAAGAATTCCCAGCTAAAACAAAATATTCTTATGGAATTGCACACTTATCCCTTAGGAGGGCACTTAGGATTCTTAAAAACTTACCACAGGGTTAAGAAGGAATTTTTTTGGGATGGCCTTAAATCAGATATTCAAAAGTTTGTGGTGGAATGTTTGGTTTTCCAACAAAATAAAGTTGAAACAATTAAGGCACCAGGTCTATCACAACCTTTATCCATTCCAAGCCAACGTTGGGAGGAGGTGTCAATGGATTTTATCACAGGTTTACCCAAGTCTGAGGGAAAGAGTGTCATCATGGTGGTAGTTGACAGGCTTACCAAGTATGCACAATTTTGTGCATTATCACATCCTTTTAAAGCAAGTACAGTTTCCACGGCATTTATGGAAACAATTCAAAAGCTACATGGAAATCCAAAGATTATTGTAAGTGATAGAGATCCCATTTTCACTGGAAATTTTGGGACAGAATTATTTTCTTGTCTTGGTACTCAGTTAGCTCATAGCTCATCTTATCATCCTCAATCTGATGGGAAAACTGAGATAGTAAACAAATGTTTGGAAGGATATCTTCGTTGCTTTGTATCTGATAAACAGACACAATGGGTCAAATGGTTGCCTGTGGCTGAATGTTGGTATAACACTTCCTTCCATACAACAACAAAAATGACCCCATTTATGGCACTTTATGGATATCAGCCACCATCTATCACATCATATTTAAGAGAAAAATCTAAGGTTCAAGCAGTGGCACATCACATCGAACATCAACAACAAGTCCTCCAACTCTTAAAGGATAACCTCGTGTTGGCACAGAATAAATGAAACAACAGGCAGATCAACATCACAGCGAAATAAGTTTTGATGTAGGTGATTGGGTATTCCTACGGCTACAATCATATAAGCAAATGTCTCTCAAGCAAGCTAAGAAGGATAATAAATTATCACCAAAGTATTATGGTCCGTACAAGGTGTTGCAAAAGATTGTTATTATGGCATACAAATTGGAGCTTCCTACAACTTCTCGATTGGACCCAGTTTTCCATGTTTCATGTTTAAAGAAGGTTATAAGTGACAAGCTCCTAGTTCAAACAATATTGCCAGAACTTTACGAGGAAGGAAAAATTATATTGGAACCAGAAGCAGTCACAGAAACATGAACTCGACAGCTACGAAATCGATCAATTTCAGAGTATCTTATCAAGTGGCAGAACTTATCCGCTGAAGGTTCCACATGGGAGGATGAGAATTTTATACAGAAGCATCCATAACTACTCAAGCGTTGAGGAAAACACTTTTTTGAAAGAAAGTGGCATGTTGGGTCCCTATAATACTAGTCATTACCCCATTACTATTGTAGTTGTATCCCTTATTAATATTGTTGTGCCCCTTTTGTCCCCATATTGTTATTACTGTGCCCCATAAAATCCCTCTATTGTTATTTTTGTGCCTTTATATTATTATTGTTAGGTAGGTTGTGTTATATTGTGACTCCTTAGGCTCCTATATATAAAAAGGAGGTTTTTTCATTTGAATCATCAAGGAATCATTCATTTGTGTAATGTAAAGGAGGTTACCCCCTCAAAGAGGCTGAATTCTAAGGCGTTGATCTATCTTTTCTATCTTTTTTTGAGTTGGTTTCATAACAACTGTGAGGAACAAGCATACTATGGTATAGCATAAATGTGGTGACTTATTTGTTTACAAAATTACATGAGGGGAATGCATATGCTGCAAATAATGTACACAATTGGTCAGGCACATGTTATCTCACACCACTTTTGGGGGAAGTTTTGGCTGATGCATACTGGGGCTGATACTAGATAATTGTTGTTTTCTCAATAATTTACCTTATTATATGCTGAAACATTTTCCACTTTTCTCTTATTTCAAAGCATTTACTTTGTTGTATGCTTAAATCTCCCCCAATTTTTTATGGTTTTCAATTTTTATCTATTTTCTATTCTATTTTTCAATCTATTTTTATCTTTTATTGTTACAAAAAGTGGATGGACATAGATTGGGCTAAGATGCCAAGTATGAGGGGTATCTATTTATCTAAGATTCCAGAGAGGTAATTATTTGGCTAAGGTGTCAGGTTTGAGGGGATTGGGATATTGTTATAGATCCATTTGGGCACATTATTCCCATCATCTAGATCAATGTTTTAGGGCTCATCAAACCCTAATTTTAGTTGCTACATACCCAAAACAAGTTAACCTTTTGAATGCCTCCTTCCCAGATAGTTTCATGGCCTGAAGACATCCTTTAATGACCTCTGGAGGGACCAGTGCAGGTAGGCCCATGCAAGGGTGCACTGCAGAGTAGTTAAGTCCATGCCAAGGTGCTCTACAGAGCACTTAGGCCCTCTTTAACCTGCATTGGGCAAGTTTGAGCGAAATTCACATAGGGTTTGGGGAATATTCTTATCTTCTGGAGCCTTCTATAAGATTCCCACACTTATAATCTCCTATGAGCTTGAAAATGGATGAGGAATGAGTTAAGATACCTCCTATCTTCTCATCTCATCCTCCATGGAACTAATTATAAGTATGGAAGGCCATTCAATACCCTCATTGATGGAAAAACCTCCTCCATCTTCCTATAAATTAAGCACTCATCTAAGTGATCAGGGGCTGGACTTTGATGAATTGTAAAGAGATAATGTTAGTTTGAGAATTGAGACTATTGTAAGTGTCGTTATGCTTCCAGATTGTCATGCTTATGAAGTGTTGTTGATGGAACCAAAGTTGGAGGAGTGACTTCAAATCAGGCTTCATGGTTGTAATTCTTCCTGCTATTCAATAAAGTATTTACACCTTTTTCCATATGCTTATCTTGATATGTGATGCTTATATGTGTGAATGTATCTGATTCCATTTACTTGTATTCAATAGATCTTTTGCTTTGATTGGTTCTTTGTCTTCTGTTGATGTTTATACGTAATTCTCAAGCGTGTTAAGTATCGGAAGGAGCGACAGGAACAATATGAAGGAGGTAAGAGGAAAGCGAAAGTACAAGTAGGTCCTCTCATTCTCTTTGTCTTATCTATTGTTTATATGAAAATGTTAAGGTGCTTTAAATTGTTTTCTAGATATGGCTACTTATCTAGGGAATTAGTATTTATCCGTAGATACCAAATTATTCATAACAAATCGGTGACTCCGCTGGGGATAAATCATTGTTCCAAGTAGCTTATACACATCCTAGGAAACTCTAGAAGACCTTATTGCCTTTCATTGATTGTATTTCAGCCTTGTTCAAGTGAATTTTAGTAAAAAACTATGTTTAGTTGCCTCTTGAAATGGCTTACTGTCAGCAACATAGGCTTGTGAGGGACACAGTACGCTGCAGAACACCCTTGGCTTAGGGATAGTGCTCTGAAGCGCATTGTCTCCCATTTAGAGTTGCGCTGATCCTCCTTGGGCCATTTTATCACCTTTAGATAGGGTTTTTTATCAAATTTCTTCTGTTTGATTACTTGCTGAATGATCAATGAGTGTCATGTCTCTGAATTCAAAATTGTATCTCCTTTTATAGCCCTACTTTAACTTCATTGATTAATTTTTCTTAAATGATTTCTTTATCATTATTGATTCATTTTCAAAGTTATATTGTATTTGATTAATCTTTGTTCAAAAGAAAGTGTCGTAAAAGTCTTCATTTCTTTGAAGAGAAACTGTCGTAAAGTCTTCGTTTCTTGCAAAAGATTGATTGATTGTATGTGCATTAGTTTCCTTTTGTTCATTTTAACATTAAGTGAATTGAAATGAAAAACTTGCATCATGTATTGAAAATTTTGTGTGTGCTCATAGGAATAGTTTAGGGAAATTGCATTAGATTGTGCTATTTTCTCTTTGATTAAACAAAATTTGATTTCTTTATCTCTATTAGCTAAGGTTTTCATTGTTAAATTGAATGGAAAGAATGCTTATCATATTAGTTTCATTCTAGGAATTGCAAATATACATCATGTGGTGAACCTTGAAAACAAATATGTTAAAAAGATCAACTTAAAATTCATCTGAATTAACCTAATGGAGCACTGTCACCTAACGAAAAACATTTAGAGGTTCTAGGCTAGAGACATGTTCTGGCATCGTAAAACATAGTAGTTTTCGCTAACTTGTCTGCAGTACATTCCCAGTGTGATACCTCATTCCACGTGTTAACACTCAGATTTTCCTTGAAGTTGTTAGAAGAAGGAAAGGGGTCTGAGGTAACCACAAACCAACTTTTAAGTACAGAATCTAGCCAATCTGTACTCAGAGAGGGTTCTCTCTTTAAGATTTAGCTTTGTTTTATGGGATATTAGGCTAGTTATGAAAACTTGGGGGTTTTGATTGTGTTTGGTGGTGGAATTCAGGAGCAGATAGATAGAACTGAATATTTTAGGCCATTGGGTTGTGGAGTCAACTAAAGATGGCTTGATTGGATCAGGTTTTTCAACAAAGGATGGCTTCACAGCGCAAGATAGCTAAACAAGGAACAAATGGTAATTTAAAAGGATGGAATGGACTTAAAAGGCAAGAAGGGAAATTAAGAATCCTTCAACATGTTTTAAGAAGACGGAAATTGGGTGATCACTAATAAAAAGCAATTAATAATTTCTTATTAAATGAACACAATTATAAACTAAGAAGCAGGAGAAATTAAGAATTCCTTGCTTATGAAAGCTTAGAAGAAAACATTTAGAATAAAAATGATTTTAAAGACACATTGCACTTAAGCACTTTCGAAAATATAATTTTTTGTTTTAATATTCAGATATGAAACACAATTGAAATATTAAACCAGAAAACAATAAAACATAAGACATAGAAAACTTATTTGTCTGATGTTTGACACATGAATCCTATAAAAAGTCCTTTGCTTTATTTCTTCATCTAGCCAGCCATACAAGAGTTGTTCAACAACACTTTATTCCAAAATAATAATTCTACAGAAATGTCTAAGAATCCACCCTTAGTACTTCAAATGAGGAAATACTTATACAAAAATTACAATAAAATATCTCTTAACAAGGAGAGATATAATCTAGGAAGCCTAACTATATGTTACATAAAATTAGAGACAGATGGTCTCAAAGATAGAAGCTAAAAGTAAACTGATGGCTTGATGTCCCTATTTTTGTGAATGAAATGGAGGTAAGCCCTATGCTTTAGCATCTCGCTGTCTTCCTCGTAATTCAATGATGGCTGTTTGCTTTTCAACTTCTTACTGATACCCTTTGACTTGTTCTGATACTCTTTACTTGCTTTATCCTTGTTTACCTTTTTGCCAAAATTGACCATGGTAAATACTGAAAATTTACTTTTTACCAAGGTAAATCACAAAATCTCTATCATATCCATCGACCAATCTTCCTTTGGTATTTGGGTCCTTTGAAGCTTCCTAAAGATTTCATTAGCCTCAGTGTATTTTACAAAATTAGGCTAAACTGGAAACAAATGTTTTATTTCGTGTTTAACATAGAAAAGGTTTTCTATATTGTCAAAGAGAACTCTGCTTATAGGTAGTGCCTTGGGTGCAGATGCACTAGTTGATGAACTGGCCTGATTATTCGTGTACTAAGCTAATTTTTCAACATAGTATTCATGCCTCATCAATTTATCATTAATCACTAAAGGACTAGGAAGTCCTTTGCTCTGCAAAATACAAAACTTCTCAATAAAATCATTAACATCCTCGTGCATGTTCTGGCATTTCCTTTCTAAGTTCTGCATAAGAGCTCTTTTGGCCAGTACCTTCTTGATTTCTAGGATAGTCCCAATTCTATCCTCAATATTCAACTCTTCTAGTTGGTACTTATTTATGCTATTCAAAAAAATTATTAGTCTGATTGCTTCCTCAGGCTTCCCTGCTAGCTCTTCCTTGGTTTTCTGAATTTCTTCAAGAGCCATTTTCACCAAGTCAATCTATTAAAAAATTATTTGTATGGATGACCAAGCATCATTTATTAACTGAGTGATGTCGGTCCATAAAATTTTTCTAATATCTGTTAAGGGCTTCTCAAAGGTAAGTTTCTTCTCTAATGTTTTCACCTGTTGTGCCAAGCCTTTATTCTTCCTTGCCTCTTTAGCAAAATTAATCTTGGGAAGATCATATTTATGTTCTAAGGTAACAAATCTTTCCTTTACTTTCTGTAATTCAGAGACTTGGAGCTTCATCTCCTCCATTGACTTGATTAGTTATTTTGTACTCAAACTTGAAGTTCCTGTTGGTGCTATTCATGTACTTGTACCTGTAATGCTTTTGCAGTGACCAAAGGGACATTGGGTGCGAGAGCTATTGCAAGTGTTAAAGGGACTGTTGTGGAGACCACTAGTATCACATTTTGAGGCTGAGAGGTTGACTCACTCTACCTACTTTTCAATGAATTTTCTAATTCTTGTTCAGTCTCCTTTAACTGTTAATTTAACCTTAGGACTAATTCCATAAGCTCTTCTTCAGACTTCTTTTATATGACTTCAACAATTTGTGGATGCCTTGATGGAGGCAACTTTAACTGCTTTCTTAAGGCAACTATGTCTTCATCTTTTTTCTTGATCAAAGCCTTTGCAGCTTTTACATCCTGTGTTATGACCCAGTCTAATAACCATCTCCTCCAACTATTTAATTCTATTATCCTTAGCCTATGAGGAGGATTTTTCTAGCTGTAACTGAGCAGTGGTATTATTTAGTGAATTTTCTAATTTTTGGGCCATCATGGCTTTACTAGTCAATGTTGAATACACCATTTCCCTTGTATGTTTGTGTAATTCAATCTGATCCAGGGGGTGAATGTCCTTGGCCATGACCTCAAAATTAGTTTTGACGTAATCTACAATTGACTGAGGCTGTTGTACTTTGGGCTTGAAAAATCTCATCAGCATCTTGCCTTCTTTGATGTCATAGGCTGACATCAACCTATTTTGATTGGTGGGAGACATCTTCAAATACTGATTGTAGACATGGACCCTTAGTGGTTCATTTCTGGATTTTATTTCTTTGAAATTCTCTTTAATGTCTAAATTCTTATTACCAGAAGGCCTGAAGGATGACACTTCAGCACCTTGTTGTCTTCTAATTCCGGTCTCTGGGAGCTAGAAGGTGTCCCACCTACTAGGAAAGTATGCTTACTTTCTGCACCTTCTTTTCTTTGACTCTCTATAGTTTCTTCAAGGTATCCCTCCTCTGAATGGGGATTTAGCATGTGCCTCTTAGCACCAAGCTGATCTGATGGACCACTGGCAGGGGTAGCTACTTTCCTGTCTCTCTTTAAGCTCTTTTCCTCATTCAGAGGAGTCTTCAAAATTGGGGGGTCTCCCATGTTGACTTGAGTTTTGTGGGCCTGTGTTTGAGTCTGCTCCTGAGAGGTTTCAGGTTGCTTTGACATGGTTGATTGTTCTGTAGCTGTAGTACTGGTCTCTTTTTCTCTTCCCTGTGATGTCTCTACAAATGGTGCACTGGTCTCTTGTGGGTGCTTTTGTGAGGTATCAGCTGTTGAGGCACTAGTCACTGATGCTGGCTTCTGAGAAGTCCTAACTTGCACCTGTCCAAAAGAATCCAGGTCAAGTGTCTTTTCAAGATCCTTCATTACATTTTCTATGTTGAGCTGATCACTATCTGTTTCTACAAGAGTCCCTTCCTTCCATTCATCCATGTTAGCAAATTTCTCAGTCTCTGTAATTCTGTGATGAAAATAAGGTGATAGTCTATTTTTCATTCTTCTATCACAGATGAAACTGTGGGTGTCATATGGAGTCCAACTAAAACTTTTGTTTAATCTCATGCAGTCTTCTAGGATTTGTTCTGCTTCTTTCCCTACTTCCCTATATGTTGTAGACAAAAGGGCCTAAGTGATCCTTGATCCTCAGTTGTGCTTTCTTTTTGGCCTTAGTAAAATGAACCAAATCTGAGTTTATTATCTGTCTATAATACTCCAATGCAAACAACCTCATTGGAATATATTTAGGTAGCTTAAATGGGGAAAGCTCACACCTATATACCCTGATCTCTGTGTGATTCTGGTATAAATACCAGTCACCCACTCTGTACTTTTTAGAAAGCTGAAGGATTCTTTTGATGTCATCACTAATCCTGGGAGGGGAATTCCCTATTAGCAAGGTGATCGTTGGGTGGACAAACTGGTCAATGAACTCATTATATGAATAAGGGCAAGAAAAAGATTTATTGAAGATAGAAGTCCAAAAGATAACAGACCTTAGATTACCCTTTGTATCAAGTTTATTGACAGAAAATGGGAATTTGTCTGATTGATAGTAGAGGATGAGGTGGTATATGAAGGTAGAATACTTGAAAGTCTTTTCATTTTCTAGTCTCATGAACTGGTCATGAATTTTATCAGCAATAAATGAAGCATAATCGTACTTGACAGCAAGGGAGTGGCCAGGGGTAAAGATAGACATCAACACTAGGGTCAATTCATCAATGTAATCACTAGTGTTGAATCCCATGACTGTAATATCATATCAACTAGGATTCTACCTATATCTGTAAAGAAAACTGACACATAAGGAGGGGGATCTTTAGGTTGATGCTTTTTTAATATGAAAGTTTGGCAGAGGTGACTGAGATCAGATTAAGATAATTTAGTTGATTTCTCAAGTAAATTTCCAAGGGAAATGGGGGTGAGGGCTTGACTAGGATGAAATTTTAGCATCTCATTGATTGAGTCTGCAGTTATTGTAAAGAGCACGGTTTGGTTGGGAGACATCATTGCTCTAAGGTTGGGGCAGTAATTTGCATGGCACTGATGGATTATGTCAGGGAAAACATGCACAAAGGGGAGAAAGTATATTGGGAGATTGGATTCTCACAACCCCAGGATATCATTTCCATTCAAGTGATTATCTCAGCATTGGTATAAGACTTTTAGATGGTTTTTATTAGTGCTTAAGTCTTTTATTTGAAAATCCTTATCTGCCAAAGGTAGATAGTCTAAATCACGATGAGGGGTGGTAATGGGTGCAATGTTTAGGGCTACGGGGGTTTCCATTTTGGTTCTTGTGGATTTAGAAAGGAAACTGAGGTTTTCGTGGTATAATTGGTGAAACAAAGGGTCTGGGGGACTTGAATTACAAAAGTAGTAATAGAATTATGGTGAATTTTGGACTTTTCAATTAATTTCCAGTGGAAAACAAGTATTTGTAGGGTTTTCTTGATGGGAAATTGATAAATACCTGCTTTTGGGAACGAGTAACAGAATGTAGGTACTGGGTGTGACTGGATGGCTCTGGGTGGCATCGGCTACAAATTTTGAAGTTGGCTGGCGGCTGGGAGCACAAGCTGGTTGACCTCATCGTTAAGTTTGCATGGATGTACAAGTTCGCAGAATAGAATGACGAAATGATTTGCTTTTGTTTTATATACAATGTCAAGAATTTGGTGGGTTTCGGGATTTGGAGGGGTGACATCGATGGGTGAATGACATGATGCTTTGTCGTTTAGTGGGAGGAGGTAAGCAGTTTTTATCACACCGCTTATGGAAGGGGGTAGTATTTGGGCTTATCTGTGCGATTCCATAGAATGAGTAATGCGTGGCAGAAGCACTGTCCACAAAAAAGCTTCGCGATCACACACTAACGTTTGGTCGCGGAGGGTCGTGTGATATGCGTGACAGTTGTCAGATCTTGGAGGCTTGTCGGATGGCTATTGGGGAGGTAAGTTGACGGGGGTTTAATGAAGGCGGGTCCGATATAATTAGGAGTTTTTTAATCATATCGGGAGCAGTGAGATTGGTCGGGAAAGTTATTAATTAACATGAGGGTTGATTAATCCTTTTTTAATGTGGCAGGGATCAGGTTTGTTATCACCCCAAGAAACTCTCCTAGGTTGTATCTTGGAGATGCTCGGGAACATTACAAACTCAACATAATGTTGGAAATGGATGAATGGAAGGTATGATGCTTGTTCAAGCTAGATAACCACTTCTACTATGCTTAACTCCAGACATGGGTGAACACCCCCAAACTACAAGGCTTTAGACCACCAATCATTCACAGTTCAAGGATTAAGTGAATATGGAAAATACTGACCACACCAGCAGATGCACAGGACTCTGTGATGGGAGGTTGCAACCAGTAAATAGGTTTGCAAATATATTTCCTAATGCAAAGATAGGATGACAACTCTTTGATACTAAATAAATAGAAACCTGTGTAACACGTTCAATGATACATACAAGATTCTAACACAGAGGTGGGATGACAGCCCCTCAAATGCTAAATATCAAGAGCACGTGAATAAATGCATAACAAGCATAGCATACAGTAGAATAGAAGTGGAAAGTGACCAATTAACAACAAAAGAAGCTTGTATTAGCTGAAAATGAAGACTAGATGCTGCAAGTGTCAAAGTAGTTACAGTCTCCAAAAGTTGAACCTTACATCAAAACAACAACCATCAACCCATCATCCCCGATTACATCTATGTTCTAGGTATATATAGAATTTGATTACAAAAATTCTCTGCTGTTCTATACGAGGAGGGGTCATAATGGATGACCAACCACATTAACTATCTAAAATGGGCCTCTGCTATGATCTGCTACTTCAATGAATGAATTTGACATTCTCTGGTACTCTGTTGTACTCCTCAAGTAGGTGAAGTGTCGTAAAGGATGAAATTCGTTAACTGCTGAATGTAAGTTTCTTCTTTAGCATCGTCCTTCTTCCTCTCGGGTACACAATGCATTGAATGCAATAGTTGAAGTAGTAATGCACCAGACACTGATAGATGGCCGCTTCTATCCTTTGGGTGCACGGAGAAATCAATGAGCATGGACTTCATGGCAGGTAGACGAACTAAATGGAGGAGAGAGGCTGATCATTGGCTTGCACGGATGGACGGTAGAGATTGCTTTGCAGAAGGAATCGGGAGGTATGAGAGCGGGACGATCACAGGCCGTTGGATCTCAGACGGGCAGATCCAACGATGAACAAGTGGAGGACATGCACAGGGGTTAACATATGGGTACGGTGGTTTTAGAGGTGGGCATTATTCATCGCACCGCTTTTGGTGGGTGAGTAGTAAACGTACACAGTCGAGCGATCACAATAGGAGGGTGATGCATGGCGGATGGGACAGGGAAGAAACCGCTTTCCCCACGAGTTAATGTGCGAGTAGCTTATGGGGTCGAGAGGAGCGAATATCATTGGATCGGGAGGTGGACGATCAGACGGCATGGTTTAATGCACTTGTTTTGTGTGACTGATGTGATAGGGAAAGCAGTGAGCTAGAGACTTTGCAAAAGCACACGGTTAGGAGGACATAGTCATATGGAAATTTAAACTCCACGCTCGGGGCTAACAGCAAAAGCTTTTATATGCAATTGTAAACAAAAGACCCTAGAAAATAAGGAGAAATGAGGATGAGCAAGGTGAAGTGTGGCGGGAACACACTGACATAGGTTTCGTTTGAGCCAAAACCGAGGACCAAGCTTACTCTAGCTTCTTCAAATTATTAGCAACCTATAGTAGAGCTAACACTGGCCTTTTGGGGATGAGATCCTCCCTGCGAGGTCTCAAGAATTGCAGACCAATGTCTTTCCTGTGAAAAATGAATTAGCAAAATTTCCTAGTGTTCCATTGGGCATGGAGTCTACTTTGCTTATACTAAACTGATAAAACAAAATATTTACAACTTTAAGGCCAAAAGACCTTAAATCACATAAATTTTGAGAAAATTCCCATTAACTGGGCCAGAAAAAACTACTTCTCCTCCCATGCTTTTCAGCATGAAGGTGTTGCTCACTTGGCTCTGAGAAATAATAAAAGGCCCTGTCCAGAAAGCATCAAACTTCCCGTGGTTGTCTTTCTTTTCTTTTAGTGCATCCCACTTCAGAACCAAGTCTCCAACCTGAAAATTATTTGTCTTCATCCCTTTATCAAAAATTTCCTTGATCTTCTTCTGATGTGTTGTAGATTTTTCAACCATCTTTTCTCTAATTTGATGTACCTCTGCTAAATCTGTGATCCTTTTTGCCATATCTTCTTCCTCATTCTGTTCTTGTTGCAGGAACTTTGCCATAGGGAGGGTAAGTTGAATTGGAAATACTGCCTCTGTTCCATACACCAGCTTGAATGGAGAATTCCCTGTGGATCTCTTAATGGTCACTCTGTTAGCCCAAAGTGCATATTTGAGCTTAGAATCCAAAATCTTTTTGTTGTCCTCCAAGAACTTCTTAATCATCCTTATCAGACTTTTGTTGGAAGATTCTGCTAGACCATTGCCTTGAGGGTAGTATGAGGTGGAATGAACCAGTTTAATGCCCATTGAATTGCAGATGTCCACCAGTTCCTTTTCCCTGAATGTTGCTGCATTATCTGTGACTAATTTATGTGGACAACCAAATCTGGTAAAGATATGCGTTGTCAAAAACTTCATGACCACATTATGATCAGCCTTTCTGGTAGGGATTGTTCAATCCACTTAGTGAAGTAATCAGTGGCTACTAATATCCCTCTGTGCTGGCCACTTGAATGTGGATTGGTCTCACCAATGAAATCCAAGCCCAACTGCTGAAAAGGTCCTTTTGCATGTATTCGTTTTAAGGGCAGGGATTTCAACTTTTGTTTCCCTTCAAATCTTTGGCACATGTCACAAGATTTAACAAATGAAAATACATTAGAAAACAAAGTGGGCCAATAGTACCCAACTCTGAGGATTTTGTGGGTTGTAGTCTTCTAATAGTGGTGCCCTCCAAACATGCTGGAATGAAACTGTTGCATAACTTCCATTGACAGTTCTTTGTCTAGACACCTCAAAAGCATTCCAGATGGATCCCTCCAATAGTGCAAATTTTCATTAACGCAATATTTAGCTGCTCTAAGCTTAATAGTTCTGGCTTGGCTTTGAGTAAGGCCTGGAGGGATTTCTAGCTTCAGCAAGAATTTAACTATTGCAAAATACCAATCACAAGAAGCTAGATTTTCTACCACTGACTACTTTCTCTCTGGTTCAACTGCTTCCTCTTCTTCTATTTGACCATTTTCTGCATCTGTGCCCATGAGATTAATGTCCAATGTTTTGCAATTTTCTTCAGCTAACAGTCTGGAAAGACCCTGACCTCTGACAAGTGTGTTGGGCTTCAGTTCTATATTAAACTCAATTAACTTTGCAATCCATTTAGCCCTTCTTCCATCAACATCAAGTTGTGCTAAGACATCTTTTATTGTAGCAGAGGGTACATATGCAATTATTTTGGAATGCAGAATATAAACTTTGAAAGCTTTCAAAGATTTGATAAGAGCATATGCTTGTTTCTCAATAATATCATACCTCAGCTCAGCATCCCTCAAGGTTTTGTTGAAAAATGCCACTGGATGCTTTGAGCCTTCTTCATCTGCTTGCAATAAAACTGCTGCAAGGGTGTTATTAGAGGCAAAATAAAATATATGGAACTCCTTGCTATAATCTGGACTACTTAAATTGGAAGCCTCCATAATAGCTTTCTTAATGGAATCAAACGATTTTCTTGCTGCCTCAATCCATTTTATCTCTGACCCCTCTTTCAACATGGAGGTAATATGCTTCACAAGTTCTACAAAATTTGGTATAAACCTCCTCACAAAGTTTATTTTGCCCAGAAAGGACTAGATATCCTTCTTTGATCTCGGGACAGACAAAGTCTGTATGGCCTTGACTCTTTTTGGGTCAATTCAGACACCTGCAGTAGAAACAATATGTCCTAACAGCTTGCCTTCTTCTAAAGAAAATTGTGACTTTTTAGGATCGACTGAAATCCTGAACCTTCTGCACTTCAGGAATTTTTTTTTCAAATGTTGCAAATGGTCTTGATGGTTGCTGGAGTATATTTTTATATCATCAAGGTAGATAAGAACAAATTTATCCTTCTCTCCCACAAATGCTATATCCATAGCTCTCTGAAAGGTGGCTCCAGCATTCATCAATCCGAAAGGCATCTTGGAATACATAAAAGTGCCCCAAGGAGTGGTAAATGTAGTCTTCTCTTGGTCATCTGGTTGTACAACAATCTGATTAAACCCTGAAAATCCATCTAGGAAAGACATCACTTTGGCCCCTGAGACCTTCTGCAACAAATGCTCCATCTTGGGTAGAGGATAGTTATCTTTCTTAGATCATTTGTTTAAGTTTCTGAAATCAGCACAAAGTCTGATTTCTCCACTTTTCTTCCTCACCACTACTAGGTTGGCTACCCATTTTGAATACCTGAGGGGAACTATGATTTTGGCAGCCATCAACTTTTTTATTTCTTTTTCAATTAGAGGGAGGAGCATAGGATTTATTGGTCTCAGCATCTGTTTGAAAGGTATGGTGTCTTTATCTAAAGGGATTTTATGATGGATAATCTTCTTGTCATAAGTTTTCAGGTCACTATATTCCCATGCAAAGACATCAACAAATTTCTTCATTAAATTGCAATATTCAGCACTTTGGTCAGCAGACAGATTTATATATCTTGCTGACCTGGATTCCCTATATCATGCTTACAGACTGCATATTGGTCTTGTTTTTGAGTAGCCTTGTAAGGCACATCATTTTGGTCAAACAACTTTTCTAAAGGAACCAAATCCTTAGGAATATGATTGCTGGGAAGCTGGACAATACTATCTTTGCCAATTTTATTTCTAAGCTTGGATTGGGGGCTTTCTTGCAAGGCTTCATTCTCTTGGTTAATTTGCATTTCGGAGAATTCATCAATGACTTGCAGGAACCTGTTCACTTCATCATCATCTTCAAAAACTTTCCAATGTTGGACATTATCAGGCAAGGATGGTCTATACTTAATTTTGACTATACACTAGTCTGGGAGGCATGGGAGGGATAAACAGGCTAGCAGACATAGCAAGGGAATCAACAAGCTTATTTTTGGCTCTCGAGATATATGAAATACAGAAATTATAGAAAGAATCTTTGAGTCTCCATACCTCATCTCTGTATGCTTTTAGCCTTGGGTGCTTTACTTGAAATGTTTTGTTTACTTGCTGAATGATCAGATCAGCATCTCCAAACACTTTTATGTTCTTGATTCCTCTGTATTTAACTGCGTTCAGGCCTAATATTAGAGCTTCATACTCTGATATATTACTTGTGACTTGGAAGGCCAACTTAAAAGATAGTTGTGTGCTTTCTTGTTTTGGAGATATCAGCACCACCCCTGCTCCTGCAGTCTCCCTGGAACATGCTCCATCAAAGAACATCTCCCAAAATTGACTTCCTTGCTCTTCCTCGACCTGAACTATTTGTTTCCTGAGTTGCATTGAGGGCTTCTGAGACTCCTCTATTTGGAGAATGCATGCTCGAAAATTAGTGTCCACAGCATAAATGGGATGATTATAAGGATTCTTTTCATCACTAATAATGTATGCTAGTTGTGCTTCTCTATACAATCTCCTGCTTTCTCCTCCAAACACTGGGACAGTGGCGTAAGATAGATCATTATGTAATGTCCCACCTATTCTCTTAATCCATCCCCTAGACAACAACATGCCAAACTTAGGAGGGACATCTGCTACCACAATGTCCATTACCATGCTCTTCATGGGCATCTGAGTTAGGCTAATGGCTAAATATTTGATCAGTCCTAGACATTTCACCTTTCTTGAGTCAAATGAGAATAGATCATGATATTGTCTAGTGATGTCAAGGCCTAACTCTTCGATGATAGCTTTAGGCATCAGATTGTGGCTAGCCCCTCTGTCTAGCAGGCAATTATGGAGGATTTTATCATGAATGGTCAAGGAGACATAAAAATATGGAGAATTATCATTAGCAAATTTGGTCATTGGGCTGAGCACAACTGCAGGTCTATCATCTTGCAAATTAACAGAGTTAGTGGAGGTTTGTGTGGCATTAAGCTCAAGAGTTTCAAGGATAGGATTTCTAAACACTTCACTCTTTACAAGTTCTAACAGAAGCACATATATTTTTAACTTCTGGACTTCTGCTTTAAAGCTGGAAGGGGGAGGGGATTTGTCAGGACCTCTTACCTCTTGATTTGGTGCTTTGAGGATGACTGGTTCAGCTACTAGTCCTTTCTATTTGGTATTCTATGACTCTGTTTGGACAACAGCTCTTTGGGTAGGATTCTCCTTGACATGGTTTGATTTTGACCTCAAATTATATCTTTGTTGTTCACCAGTCTGCAAAACAACCTCTCTGTCCCACTCCTGACTGTCTTGATCTTGCAGCAAAGACTCTTCATATGTAGCCAATGTAAAAAAGGCAGCACTACCTTTATCTTCCATGCAGTGGATTTCATCCTCATCTTCGATCTGTTCCTCCTCCATGACTACATTTTGGAAAGGAGCTTTAACTCTTTGTTCTTCTTTTGGTTCTTTACCCCTCTGAATTATTTGTAGCTGTTCATTTGCTCTTCTAAATGGGTTTGAGTTTCTTGGAGCAAATGTGTTCTTCCTTGTCTTTCCTGAGTTCTGTTCAACTTTTAGCTTAGATATCTCAGTAACAAATGACTCTATCATTCTAGTCATTTTATCTAATTTAGGCTCTAATGATAAAGCAAAGGAAAAAGAAGCCTCACCTCTCTGCCTCCTTCTATCAGCATGACTTTTGAGTTTTTCTGCAACCATAATATTAGATTCTACTTCTAGAGCTGCATCTTGCATATCAACTAGAGTGACACATTTTCTTTCTCTCAACAGCAAGCAGAAATCAGAGTCAAAATAGTTGGCATAAGTGAGTTTGGCCGAGGTAGGGGTTGGCTTTACCTCAGCTGGTATCTTACTATACATATGATTAAATCTTTTATTAAAATCAGGCAAAGATTCCCCATTTTCTCTCTTCAGGTTACCAAACTCAGTATGATAATATAGCAAGTCCTTTTTATCTCCCCAGTGCTTCAAAAATGCATCATCTACGGCTTCAATATCAGCAATAGATTTTGGGGTCAATTATTTGAACCACTTTCTGGCCTCTCCATCAAGGCTCTAGACAAAGACTCTCATCCACACATCATTTTCACTGATATCCAGGTTATCAACATAACTATAGAAAGATTCAAGGTGTTCTTCAGCTGTTACCCCATCTGTACCAGTGAACTTGGGCATATATTTCTAATACTCTTTTGCAGGCATGGCATTCAAAGGAACAGGCAGGACTAAGGGTCCATACCTAGCAGCTATTATTCTTTCCATCTTTGTTGGTGCTTGCTGACCTGCCATGACTGGAGTATGTGGAAGGCTACTGGCAGATTGAATAGTGGGGAACAATGAAATGGATGACGGAGATAAGGGAATGTGATGGACTATATGGGAATCTTTCTTTGGAGTAAGATCCAAAGGTGAACTAGCTGAACAAGGATCTTTATGAATCTCTGCAGGTGCTTCTTCACTAGCAATACAAGGCTCTAATTCTTCAAATGATACATTCTCAACTATAACCCTCTCTTGCAAAGATACATAAGATTTCTTAGGCTTACCTGATCCTGATGCTTCTTTCTGTGAAGTTTTCTTTGACTTGACAATCTTCTCAGGGTCAAGCACTGGGTCATCTAGTGATTTATGAGGATTTCTTCAAGTATGTCTCACAAACTGAGCCAAGACTATAAGGTGGAGTCGCCAAAGGTTGGTCTTCCTCCAGTGGAGTCGTCAAATAGATGATTACAACCATAAATCTGCCCAGACTTTGTCTATCATCAAAATATGGAACTGTGTCGTTTCCCAGGGAAGCTGAGCTTCAACCTCCGATCCCCGGCAATGACGCCAATTAATGTTATCACCCCAAGAAACTCTCCTAGGTTGTATATCGAAGATGCTCGGGAACATTACAAACTCAACATAATGTTGGAAATGGATGAATGGAAGGTATGATGCTTGTTCAAGCTAGATAACCACTTCTACTATGCTTAACTCTAGACATGGGTGAACACCCCTAGACTACAAGGCTTTAGACCACTAATCACTCACAGTTCAAGGATTAAGTGAATATGGAGAATATTGACCACACCAGCAGATGCACAGGACCCTGCAATGGCCAGTTGCAACCAGTAAAGAGGTCTGCAAATCTATTTCCTAATGGACAAACAGGATGACAGCTCTCTGGCACTAAATAAATAAAAACCTGCATAACACATTCAATGGTACATATAATATTCTAACACAGAGGTGGGATGACAGCCCCTCAAATGCTAAATATCAAGAGCACGTGAATAAATGCATAACATGCACATCCTAGAATAGAATAGAAGTGGAAAGTGAGCAATTAACAACAAAAGAAGCTTGTATTAGCTGAAAATGAAGACCCGATGCTACAAGTATCAAAGTAGTTACAGTCTCCAGAAGTTGAACCTTACATCAAAACAACAACCATCAACCCATCATCCCCGATTACATCTGTGTTCTGGGTATATATAGAGTTTGATTAAAAAAAAGCTCTATTGTTCTATATGAGGAGGGGTCATAATGGACCACCAACCACATTAACTATCTAAAATGGGCCTCTACTACGATCTGCTACTTCAATGAATGAATTTGACATTCTCTGGTACTCTGTTGTACTCTTTGAGCAGGTGAAGTTTCATAAAGGATGAAATTCCTTAACTGCTGAATGTAAGTTTCTTCTTTGGCGTTGTCCTTCTTCCTCTCGGGTACACAGTGCGTTGAATGCAATATTTGAAGTAGTAATGCACCAGACACTGATAGATGGCCATTTCTGTCCTTCAGGTGCACGGAGAAATCAATGAGTGTGGACTTCATGGCGGGTAGGCGAACTAAATGGAGGAGTGAGGCTGACCGTCAAATTGCGCGGATGGATGGCAGAGATTGCTTTGCAGAAGGAATTGGGAGGTATGAGAGCGGGACGATCACAGGCCGTTGGATCTCGGATGGGCAGATCCAACGGTGATTAGGTGGAGGACATGCACGGGGATTAACGGGTGGGTATGGTGGTTTCAGCGGTGGGCGGTATTAATCGCACCGCTTTTGGTGGGTGAGCAATAAATGTACACAGTCGAGCGATCACAATAGGAGGGCGATGTGTGGTGGATGGGATAGGGAAGAAACCGTTTTACCTGGGAGTTAATGTGCAGGTAGCTTATGGGGTCAGGAGGAGCAAATACCGTTGGATCGGGAGGTGGACGATTGGACGGCAGGGTTTAATGCACTTGTTTTGTGTGACTGATGTGATAGGGAAAGCAACGGGCTAGAGACTTTGTAAAAGCGCATGGTTATGAGGACATAGTCATATAGCAATTTAAAATCCACGCTCAGGGCTAAGATAAAAAGCTCTTATATGCGATTGTAAACAAAAGACCCTGGAAAATAAGGAGAAATGAGGATGAGCAAGGTGAAGGGTAGCGGGAACGCACTAGCATAGGTTTCTTTTGAGCCAAAACCGAGGACCAAGCTTCCTTCGGCTTCTTCGAATTATCAGCAACCTGTAGCAAAGCTAACAGGGTTCTTAATTAGTTACATATTAACTAATGAATCCCCATTAATGGTGTATTATGGTTATATTTTAACCGAGGGGTGGGATATATATGTATTTGGGGTTTTTACATAGTTAAAGTAATACGGGAGCGGGTAGTTTGCATTATATAGCGGAACTATATAATATAAGTTAATAGTTAATATGACCGAATGAAGTAAGTGCTAAATCTAAATATTTTGATGTGTATATTTAAAGTTAGGCTTAAGGGAGAAACGAGGGTTTTTTTATGGAAAATGTTTTTAATTTTCTTAAGTAAAATTGGAGTTTACTTAGGAGAAAATTTATCAAGGGAACGAATGATTTATGAAGGAGTGTGATTATTAATGAATGGGCTTAAGCACTTAGGCATTATAAATTATTGGGCCAAGGGTCCGGTCCCTCTAGAAGTCAGAGAAATGCTCTGAGCCCCTATTTTGATAGATACCTTGGCACTTAGAGGAAATTAGTGAAAATTTAGGGGAAATGAGTAGGGAAGTTAATTTAATGTCTTCCATGTGCCACATGCCATTCACCATATGATGAAAGTAAAAGATTTACACATTTAAACTTATCATTCGCCATATGTTATTCTGCAACCATCATCTACCTACCCTACCTAGTTAACCTAGAATTTCTACTTCTTTATTAGGGTGCACTTAAACTAGCAAACCCTTATCAAATTTTCTTTTCTTTTACATGGTAATGCCTATCTAAGTCTACACTTATTACATCCAATGGCTTAGATTAAACTGTTGAGCTCCTTTGTCCACTCTACCTATCTACTTATCTGCCAAGATTACACTGTTTGGTTAGATCTTTATTCTCTATTTCTAAAACATGAAATTGAAAATATGAACTAATCAAGCTTAAACTATTTGACTATTCATGAATTGTGGCATAGGTGACAAACTGCACACAATTGTTTATTATACAAAAGAGAAAAAGTAGTGGCATTTAGACTTGCACACTTTCCTGGTTTTTTCTTTTGTTGGGGTTCATTTTCTTGCATTTTTTGACCATATTTTATTTCTTTTTACCCTTTGATTTTTCTTTTAGGGTATACCATGCTTACATTTTTTTATTTTTTGAGTTTTTCACAAATATGGAAAACCTTTGCAACAAGTAAAGGTATGAACATATTACATAACTCCTCAAGTCAATCATGATATATGACACCTATTGGTATAGGGGCATAACACCATGTACATGAGTATATCGTAGATTTTCCACGTACCTTCGGGTATATAGGGTGGTGTTACAATACGTAAAGTACATGGGAATGCTCTCACTATGCGGTTTCGCATTAGAAAATTCTAATACAGATTGGGTCTCCACGTACTTTTGGGTATATATGGGAGGACAACACTAGGTTTCTATCCATCCTTAGGTAACCGAGTCGCGCCTTGTACACTGTGATACACTGAACACAACATTCATGGATATTTCCTACTCATACTTCTCGGTTCGCCGGGAGGTATTCTGCAGTTCACAGTTACTTGGTAATTCTTTTGCCTAGATCATCCCTTTTTTGTTTTGTTTTGTTGTTTTGATTAAAATAAATTTAATTGACTACGGATAACTTGTACTTAACCGGACTTCTACAGCTACACCTATTAACGGTCATATTAATGACATGACCTATCTAAATACGACTCTTCAAACCTTGACTATTCCTTTATTACATGCCAACTCTTAAGTTTTTCTCTCATATTTACGCAGCCACTTTGTGCATACAGTCACTCTGTTTCCACATATTTTTCGTATACAGCTACTCTGTTTCCATATATTTCGTATATACAGTCATTTTGTTTCAAATTCACAATAATTTTGTTCCCGATCATTTTGTTCCCATATACCCTATCAACGTGTTTCCATATCCATAATCATTCTACTTTTGTATAAAAAGTCTTATTATTACCATATATGCAGTCATTTAATTTCTCAGACAGTGAGAGTAGTTTGGAAGGGTAGCCGAGAATAGAGGTTATGGGGCTTATTGTTAGAACTGAACCCATAGGGGTAAAATACATGGAGGGTTATCCGCAGCTAAAGGGAATGTTACAGAAGGCCGGTTGGTTGTGTTTTATTGAAAAATTCAACGGTTACCACAAAGAAATCACTAAATCCTTTGCAAGGTCCTTTGATGGTACCAAAGTGGAAATTGGGGACATCAAATTTGTAGTTACCGAGTCCTTCATAGCTGAAGCAACGGAACTCCTAAGGCTAGGAGAAAGGTGGTTTAAGAACAAAGAGTTTCATGATGAATCTTGGAAGGTGATTCTTCAAAATCTAGGTATGGATGTTTTAGTCTTTAGAAAAGGGATTCCAATTTCTACACTAAAAAACAAATGGAGTAGCATGTTGTTAATACTACAAAAGTTTATTACATGTGAACAGAGGTTTGTATCTATGTATGTTTATCACATATGATTGTTAATGAAGTTTCTTAAGAATGGAACCCTCAATCTTCCCTTTTTCCTTTTGAATAGTCTGAGAAGAATGGAAACCAATGTTTAAAAGAAAGTTGAATCAATAGAAACCACTATATATCACCATGGACTAGTGAAGATTTTAGTTGAATTTCATTTAGGAAGTGTAGGGGATACATGTGAGGACTTATTGGTAAGTAATTTCTTCCAAGATGCTCTAGATTTGTCTAAGGGAAGTCATGTTAAAAGAAGTAGGAGAAAGAATACCAATCTCACTATTAAAAACACCCCTGAAACTTCAGCACAGAAAAATGATGAAGAAGAACCAATTTTTGAAAAATTAATAGAGATCAGAAAGCAGACTAAGTAGAGGAGAAAAATGAAAGAAAGGATTGAAGAAAGCAACAGGGATATTCCTGTACCTTCATCACCTAAAGAGGATGAACAACTACTTTATGAAAAACTAACCAAGAGCAAGGAACAAATCAAGAAAGATAAAGAGAAAGGAAAGAGGAAAAAGGATACCAAAGAAGAAACCATGAGTTTCCAAAACTTGAGGAGGAGTTCTAGACTCTGAGGAAAAGTGAAGAAGGTGAAATCAAAAGAGGCCCAGTTTATAAATTTAGAGGAAGAAACTCCAGCTCAGTGCCCTGACAGTATTCCATATGAGCAAAGTCCAGAGAACTCTCCTCCATAAAACTTTGAAGGTAGCCCAGGTATAGCTTCTCCAAGCATTGATCCTATACAACAACAAATCTATGACTACATAGAGTCATTAGAGAAAAAGAGTACATCAGTAGACCCAGGGACTTCAGCTAATCCAAATCATCTTGAAACTCTAACTAGCTCCCTCAAACAGGAGATCTATGAGCTAGAAATTCTGACTAGGCACATCCAAAGAGAAAATGAAGCCTTAAAGGAACAGAATAAGCTAGATAGAGCTATTCATGACAACATTATGCTTCAGTTGGGTTTATGGCACAAGAAAAACAGGAAGTTGAAAAAGAAATATAAGAAGTTGAACAAGGCATTGATTAACCTCAAGTACATATTTCTCATGACGAAGCCAAGGATGGCAGTCAGTGCAAAGAAAAGCAAGAAGAGGAAATTGGATGTGTTGGCTGAAGTATCAGAACAAATGCAGTAGGAGGAGGAAGTTCACAATTTTGATTGCATGGGGACATGCAATAGTATTGCAATGGGGGTATGTTGAGCCTCAAGACTGCCCTTTCCTTAGCAACTTTTCTCCTCCCTTTTATTTGTTTTTCCATGAAGAAAATGCATCCCTATCATCAATAACTAGTGTACACTACCTTAAGGAGAACATTTTAGTGATTTACATGTTATGCTTTTATGTTTTTCTATTTGAATAAGTTTTTGTCTTTTAGCTATGGAATGCAGCCTATTCTGCAACTAATCGGTTGTTCCACAGCTACTTCTATGCTTTTACAAGTTCCAGGTGTCAGAAGGAGAAAATAACTACATGGGAAGCTTGGAAGACATTATGACATGGATCGTGTTCTATTCACCTAACCCAGGTTGATAAGGAAGATGGTACAAGAATCCGGTCAAAGCAGAAGTCAAATGTAGAGACCAAAGGCAAATAGGACTCTATTTTGTACATGTTTCACAGTGATGGGATCCGAAACAACTTCCTGAACCCGCAGACTTCAACAGCCATCTGTGTAACTGAATCCAATAGCCATAAGCTTAGATTTATGTCTCTAGCAACTGAGGAAGAGAATTCTGTGTGCCTGTCTACTACGTGTTTTTGGCTGTAGCTTATTTTTCTCCATAAGTAGTTGTATAATTTCCTTATAAATACCTGTGTGAAGAACACAGAACAAGTTCAAATTTACTCATGTATTAAGCTCAAACCACTTTTTTGTAATTTTGAAAAATTCATTTCCTATATTTTTAATATGAACATCTTGTGTTTTATGGATACCTAAAAGCATTTCTTGGAGTTTTAATTGAGTACGCATAACTTGAGCAGCTGTAGAGGGCCCCTGCACTGAATGAGGTTTCATTACATTTTGTTTTGTATATTCTATTTCAAACTGTAAATTTACCATTCCTTCTTATAGTGTTCATAATCATTTTCATACTAACCTTGTTTATAATGCATCATTTCTTCACTAATACAGAATAGTTTCTTTGAGTACAGAATAATTTATTTTTTCTTAACTTCTTTCTAGTTTCTTATCAGTATCTAGAAGTTGAATTTAGTAGTGTAAAGTAGTTTGTTTCATTTGTTGTTTCATTAGTCTTTAGGTTTTTAGTTAAACTGATCAATGTAATTGTTGTTCTTGCCATTTTATTACTAGTTTAGTGACTCATGGTGTAGATGAATGTTTCTAAAAAGCCCTTCTAGTTGATAACTCATCTTAAACTAAGTGGTTGAATACTTCATTCATGCAATGAGTCTTTTCTGTGTTTTATGCATTTATCTTCTCCTAGAATAATGAAGTACAAAATTTCTCAAAATGTCATCCCAAGGAGGTTTGTCCTTCAAAATTGAGAGGCAGAGTAACTAAGTATTTCATTTAGTTTTGTTGCAATTTCATTTTCAGTTTTTCATTAAGTTTTGTTTCTAGAATAAACTAAACAGTAGTTTTAATCTCACTTTCAGTTTCAGTATTTCGTTTTAGTTTTTGTTTCCATAATAGATAGTTGCAATTTGACTTTGAGTTTTAGTATTTCATTGAGTCTTGCTTCTATAATTGATTAGACAGTAGTTTCAGTTTCAATTTCAAGTTATTTTAGTTCATGATTTGGAAACAATGATAAGAGTAGAAATAGAAACTCTCTTTTCATTTCTTGATTAAACTTTACTTCCAAATCTTGCTTAAAGCACTTTTAGTCCTCATTTCATTTCTTTAAATTCTTAGCAGAAGTAGATTTAAGATTTTGTTAAGTACATTGTAAATCATTAGGGATTAAAGGATCAAAAACCCCAAAAAAACATAAAACTCAAAAACACTTAACTAAGAAGGGTCATGTAGCACATATAGTGCACTACACTTCATCAATTTATGATACCCAGATTGATAATTTATGTAGAGCAATTTAGGACACTAAATTGACCAAACAGCTTGCACCCAATTTTCAATGTGGACTATGTTTTTCCATACCTTTCACCATTGTTAAACAAATAAAAAATTGTAGATCATATGAAATTGATAAGGATCAAACCAATTTGAATTGAACATTGCACTTTTGATCAGGTCGTGGTCACACAAATTAAGAACACTCAACAATATAGGATCTAGTTGTATCAAGTTGTCAAAGCAAGGCAACTCCTACACCAACCCAGGTGGCTTAGCAGGGACCAAGCTTAGAAGGAGTTTCCCTATATCATAGAGGAAATCAACACAATGGAGACCATTGCTTCCTAAGGGGGGAGGACTAATCGAGGTGGATATTGGTGGTCATCCACCTATTCCACTAGTTCATAACAAAATTTATATTTTGGCGGTTTTTTCTATAATTTTTAGGTCTTGAACATTCGAAGTTATTTTGAGGCACTCAATGATGTTTATTGGGGAAATAGACCAACAAAATTCATATACTTTGTGGACAGTTGGAAATTGTACATCTCAAATCTACATTTCCAGTGATTTATCATGCATACTGAATACAAAATTTATGTCAAAGTTACAACCCTGAGAAGTTAACGTTCCAACATACCACATTGGGTTCCACAAGCCTTTGGCACTTGATTTCCCAGGGTTAGGTTTTTGGATGGTTAAGGTTTCTCATTGCTTATTTATGATGAAAAATGCATATGAGCCTCATTCTAAGACAATTCGATGAAGGCGGGTAGCCATCACATCTCTTCTAAAAAATAATTTACCACCATTCGAGCTAGTTTGTTTTCATTCTACATTTATATAGTTTCAACATTTTCCATTTATTAATAGAAGTCAATTTTCACAGTATCTTTGTGTTTTGGTTATAAATCTATATATTATTTCATTCCCTTCATAAATTCAAATCACATGGTCACCAAATTAAACACGGTTAACATGGTCATCCATGGTCATGTTTAGTCCACCATAATCTCTACTCAATGTCCCTGGTAAACATGGTTGACATGATAAACCAAGGTCAACCATATTGAACCAAAGTTTACCTTAATCAACCATGGTCAATCTCAACAACCCTCTTCAACCATGGTTAACTCTTAATAACTATTTTTAACCATAATCAACCATTGCCTACAAATTTGTCCCATGCACATTGGTTTTCTTCTAGCACAATCACACTAAAGAATGTAGTTGATATATGAATGTTGTTTTCATATATTGATCAAAATAATGAAAAATAAACTGAAAATATATATCAACCATATTTAATAATATAAATGCTAATTTTATATATAATTTTATTATTAATCATTCAATAAATTCAAAATTACATAAAAGTCAAACTAATTTTTTTGTGTGGAAAAAACAAATCAAATGAAACTATAGCCATGCAAAGCTACAAGGCACACAGTAAGAAATTCACTGCTCATTTCAACTAAAACGTTTGAAGCGATCAATTTAGCTATAATGTTTGAAGTGATTGTTACGCTAAAAGGCGTTTTCTCTATGAATTTGGTTGGGAAAACATTGTTTAGCCCAACCAATCCCCTCACTCCATTTTCGTCGTTCTCACCCATCAAAATTTAACACATGGAAATTTTTTATCAATGTTTTCAAGGTTGTGTAAACTTTTTTTACCAATGTTTTCGAGGTTGAGAGTTAACGTTGGGAGTTAACACCTTAATAACCTTCTTTGGATCACATTTGATGTATTTTTGAGTACAACCTTCTTCGGATCGAATTTTCCATGTTGCGCAAAGTGCTTCCTGGAGCTCCATGCATTATAGAAGCCATCTCCTCCTCTGACGTTCCCAGTTCGAACCTCATAAACACACCGCCTTTTATCGTCTGCAAAGAACATTTTTATCAGAAAATCCCATCTCCGTCACAGTTTTATTACAAAATCCCATCTCTGCTTAGAACAATAGTAAGGCTACAATGGGTTGGCAGGGGTTGATGAATATTTTTTTCATGTGAGAGGAATCCGTGGTTGTGAGTGTTGTCAAATGCCGGTCTTCCCAGCCAAAGTCCTCCACGAAGATGAGAAAAATGACATCATTTCAAAGGCTATAATGGTCGGAAATGAACTTGAATAACAACCCTTTGACACCCCAGGAAGTGGAAGAATTCTTGCAGGCGTCTCTAAGATCGAATTTGGAGGTTTTCACGATGAGCGAAATCAAAATTATTACGTAAAATCCCTGATGTAGAGCTTGATGATGTCATCAAGTGGGTGCTCCAGGATGAGAAAAGGTTGTTGGACTAGTAGTGGGGGTTGTAACTTGTAAAGTACCCTTTACAATATCTCTTCTACCATTCAAGGATGAAATACCCTTGGAGTGGAAGAACCTAGTGAAATGATCTATCCTTCGTGTACTGGGCATGGAGGGGAGTTGTTGTAGCTCTATGATGAACTTTGGAACTGAAGAGATGAATTGATATTGAGGTCACAAGAATGAGGGGAAATGCTCAACTTGCCTTCTGCTATCTGTTCAAGCATGAGATGTAGTCTATATATAATTCCATTTCATTTTTTTGTTGTAACTTGTTTTAGATATTTGTATTTGTCTCCATTTCTCCATTTGTAATTTTTTATTAACTTAAAAAAATTGAAAACCCTTTTTCAAAAAATACATTTCATCTTATCTTTACCTTTTTGATAATGCTAGAATGAATTTATGAAAAACATCATCCTAAAAATATTTGGAAGTGAAACTCTCTAATGTTGAAAGGGTTATTGCAAATTTTTGATGGTTTGATTTGTCACCAATTATAGGAACTCAAGAATTTAAGGCCACAACTTTAATCTGTGACAGAGTATTGTGAAATGTCATATCTTCATAATGAACAGAAACAACCTATGCCTTATTACACTTTCTATGTTATTGTAGCCTTCTGTGCATGGTTGGATAATGATTATATCTTCTAGTTGAGCCTGAGTTGATAGGATTGCATCCATGGTCTTGGCAAAGAACCGATTAAGAATAGAATAATACAATGTCTTTAGATTCAACATAGTCATGAACAATTTATAGATGGCTTTAATCCAACAATGCTTTTCCAGTGCTTCCGCAGAAAGAATTCTTGTAGCGACTTTTGTTCACCTTGCTAGCTTTTTCCATCTATAAAATTGATGAAACAAAATCACTAGAGGCCAATATCTGAGTCAAAAAAATTAATGTGAACTCTTATTTAACTAGTAAGTTATAATTCAATATGTTTTCTTAGAGAAAAGTGAAACATATAGTAAATAATGTGAAGAACTATCAATCCAAGCTTTTATTTGATAAAAAATGGCAATGTTTGTATTAAATGGAAAAGCCCACTGGTCAGCTCTATGAAAGAGAGTCTGAACCAGGAGAGTCTAGCTCTGCAGAATGCTCTACAATGTTCATGCACATTACACGTTAAATAGAAAAAATCGTTTTAGGGAAGTTAGAACAACATCCTAAGAAATAGAAACTAATTCCTATCCTGAGGTTACATGAACCAACTCAACCTATTCTAAGATATTCTCCATTATCTTCAACACTCCCCCTTAATGGAGAATGGGTTCATATATATGCCTAACATATCCCTAAACATTTGAAACTTAACTTTTCCAAGAGTCTTAGTGAAAATGTTGGCAACATTATCACATGTATTACAATATTCCAAATGGATTTCTTTTGATTGCACTTTCTCCCTGACAAAGTGGAATTGTGTATCAATATGTTTAGTGTTTTTTTGTAACATCAGATTATTAACAAGTTTGATTGAACTCTGATTGTTGCATTTGATTGTTGTTGCATCTATCTGTTCTTCCCCATCATCCTGGAGAAGTCTCTACAACCAAATGGCCTCAAACATTGCTGCACACATGGCTTGATACTCTGCTTCTGTTGAGGACAAGGAAACTGTGTTCTACTTCTTACTACTCCATGTGAGCACCCCAGATCCAATGCTGAATGCATGACCTATTATATATCTACGATCATCTACATTTCCAACCCAATCTGAATTTGCAAATCCTGCCAATCTAACAACAGAAGAGTCAGTGTAAATAATATTGTAATCTATAGTACCTTGTAGATACCTCAAAAAAAATTTCGTTGCATTCCAATGGCTTTCAAGTGGCTTAGACATAAATTGGCTTAGCACACTAACTGCATAAGAAAAATCAGGGCTAGTGGTGGTTAGGTAGATTAGACTCCCAACTAGTTGTCTGTAAAGTGTTGCATCCGCCACTTTTGAGCCATCCTCACAATGCAATTTGATGTTCTGCTGCAATGGTACCATTGTAGACTTACATTGAACCATCCTAAACTTTTATAATAGGCCTTTGACATACTTTTCTTCGGACAAAAATGTTTGCTGAATCTCTCTAGATCTCAAGACCTAAAGAGTATCCGAGTTCACTGAGGTGTTTCATTTCGAACACCTGTGACATTTGTTGCTTGATTTCATCCATTAGATATGAGTATCACCTGTAATGATCAAATCATCTACATACAATGAAATCAACACTACACGCCCTTGTTCATCTTTCATGGTGTAAAGATTAGGGTCATTATTACTTCTATTATAGCTAGCATGTAGAAAAAAGGAATCAATCTTTTCATACCAAAACCTAGGTGCTTATTTTAGTCCATCAAGTGCTTTCTTCAATCTACAGACTAAATGTTCTTTTCCTTTCTGGACAAACCCTTTCGGTTGCTCTATATAAACCTCCTCTTTTAGTTCTCCATTCAAAAATTTATACTTTACATCTAGTTGGTGTATCATCCAATGTTTATTACTAGCTAAAGCAATTAACATTCTGATAGTATTCAATTTAGCTACAGGGGCAAAGGTTTCTTCATAGTCTATCCCTTCTTTTTGTAAGTACCCCTTTGCT
Organism: Pinus taeda; assembly: GCA_000404065.3. Taxonomy (NCBI): domain Eukaryota; kingdom Viridiplantae; phylum Streptophyta; class Pinopsida; order Pinales; family Pinaceae; genus Pinus; species Pinus taeda. The sequence continues at coordinate 117,543 of APFE030020721.1, read as the reverse complement.
ACCAACCTAGCTTTTAGTTTTTCTATGTTTCCATCTGCATTAATATTCGGTTTATATAACCATTTACAACCTATGGTTTGTTTTCCTCCAGGAAGTTCAACCAATTCTGAAGTGTTTTTTCTGATTATTGAATCATATTCCTGTTCCATGGCTATTTTCCATTCACTACATCCATTTGCTTCTTTATAACCAGACGGTTGAACCACATTATTCATACTAGTTATAAAAGAATTATCCCTATATCTTGCAGGCATTTGAGCTTTCCTACTTGATCTCCTAAGTGGTGGGGTGGCTTCAAACCTTATTTGATCATCATTTTCTTGTTCTTCCTGTTGTTGCTGCTATTGTTGTTGTTGTTGTTGTTGTTGCTATTGCTGTTCATTCTCTGCCTTTGTCTGCTGCTGACCCTAATTGTTCTCTGCTTATTCTTCCACCAAGTATGGAATGTCCCATTCCTCATTTTGCTCATTATATTCTTCACGATCCTGCTCATGGAATTTGACATCTCTAGTAACAAAAGACTTGTGAGTAGAGGGATTAAAAAATATGTAAACTTTATATTGTGAACAATACCCTATAAAAGTACACATTATGGCTTTTGAATCTAATTTTCTTCTATCTTCGTTTGGAATGTCGGAAAATGCTTTAAATCCAAATATTATTAAGTGTTTTACTACAGGCTTAAATCCATATAATGCTTCATAAGGAGTTTTAGACTCAAGATTCTTTGTGGGACTCCTATTTTTCAAATAAATTGCAGTATTCACTGCTTTAGCCCAAAAACCATTCGAAAGATTGTTACCTTTCAACATACTTCTAGCACATTCCACCAATGTTCTGTAATTTCTTTCTATTACTCCATTCTCCTGTGGAGTATGGGGTACTATGAACTGCTACAAAATTCCATGATCTTTACAATACTTGATAAGTTCATCCTTCCTATATTCTCCCCCTTGATCATAATGAAGAATTTTTATCTGTTTCCTTGTTTGTCTTTCAATCATATTTTTAAACTTCTTAAAGTATTTGAATGTATGACTCTTCTTACTTAAGAAATACACCCAAGAAAACTTCGTATAGTCATCAATAAACAGTAGAAAATACAATGCACCTCCTAATGATTTTGTCTGCATGGGTCCACAAAGGTCTGTATGCACTAATTCAAGTATATCCCTCTGTTTCTTTTCTACTTGAACAAGGGATTCTTCTCTATGCATTTTTCCTAATGTATAGGTATCACAATCATTATGTACTTGCTTTAGCATAGGAAGATCTCTTATCATTTCCTTCTTTTGTAGTAACACCAAATCATTGTAGTTGATGTGGCCAAATCTCTGATGCCATAGCTCTTCTGTAGTCAGGCTCGCTGCTGTCAATGCTCGAACTAGTGCAGGTATTACATCCAACTTGTACAGTCCTCCTGTTTGGATTCATGTAGCAATTGTATTCATGCCATCTAGCAGATCTTTAATATAACAGTTAGATTTAAAGAATTCAACTTTCAGATCTTGATCTGTAATCATGGATACAGAAATCAAGTTCTTTGTTACACTAGGCACATACATAACATTATGAATTTGTTTGATATTACCATTAGATAGAATGACAGAAAGATTTCCGCACCCTTTGATTTGATGACTTCTATCATCACCTAGGTAAATCTACGCTCCTTTGTTGATTTATTTAAAATCTTCGAACCAATGCTTGTTCCATGTCATATGTGTTGACACTTCTGAATCTACATACCAGATGTCTGCATCAACATTCTCATCACGATCTACCATGAACAATCTGAAATTCTGCACATGATTGTCATTCACGAGATGACCTGCATGTCTTTTTTGCTTTTGTTGTTCTTCATGATATTTCTTCTTACTGCACTCCCTGGCAATATGACCCAGTCTTCCACAATAAAAACATTTAGTTTCAGAGTAGTTTCAATTCAGATGCATACCTTGGGTCTCATTCGATCTTTTGTGTGAGTTTGCTTCGTTTTGTTGTTGTGGACTTCCTTTCCCTTTAAAGAAGTTCTTCTTCACCATTAACGCAAGATTGGCACTCTGGGGCTTCAAAGTTGATCTTCTTTCTTCTTCCTACATCAGTATTCCTGTAAACTCTTCAAATTTTGGGATCTCTCTCTGGCATTTATCCTAGTGATGAACATTTGGTAATCATTAGTGACACCATTCATTGTAACGGTTACAAGATCTGTATCTAAAACTGCATCGCCAATGTCTGATAGTTGGTTCTTCAGATCCTTGATCCTTGCTACGAATGAAGAAATTGTTTCATTCTCCTCCATCTTCAGGGATAGGATCTTACTCTTGAGGAACATAAGATGATTTGAATTCCTGATCTCATAAAAATCCTTTAGAATTCCCCAGATCGCGTTAGCTGTCTTACATTCTCTGATGTGTGGTATGATGCAGTCTTTAACTGACATCTTCAACAACGTTCTTGCTTTACCTTCTCACTTCTCCCAATCTGGGATCGATGTTGATCCAGCCGCAAGCTTTGGCTCATCCCCATCCGTAATCGTCCAAGCACTCTGCATGTCTAGTAGAGTCTGCATATTGAATTTCCAATTTTCATAATTGGAACCATCGAGCTTGTTATGCTCATTCAAGCATGCTTAAAATTTTTTTTATTCATCTTGGCGATTTAGAAAAAAATTCGACAACTAAAAGAAGATGTTAGATTTACCCCAGATTTGTGACAGAGACAAATCACTAATCTTCAATGTTGTTGGATCTCGCAACACACCCGCTGATCACTGTGGCTTCCTTCACAGCCTCCAGATTCTATTGACAACTACAACCTTGTTCTTGGCTTCCCCACGCAGCTTTTATGATTTACACGATCATCGCAAATGTACATGACTTGTCTGCAATGTCGTCACAGCTGTACATGGAATACCTACGATGGCCAAAATAAAAATATGTGCGAAGGAGCTACAGTGGACTCGTCGTAGTGGTACTCCTCACAACCTATAAAGATTTTGATTTCACTGCAGTTATACTCTTCAAAACATCGATGATTCCTTTTCAGTGACACCCACTACCCAGCGTATAGGTTCCTCAACCTTGACGCTCTAATACCATGATAAAAAATTGCAATGTTTGTATTAAATGAAAAAATCCACTGGTCAGCGCTACGAAAGAGAGTCTGAACCAGGAGAGTCTGGTTCTGCAGAATGCTCTACATTGTTCATGCACATTACACATTAAATAGAAAACATGGTTTTAGGGAAGTTAGAACAACATCCTAAGAAATAGAAACTAATTCCTATCTTGAGGTTACGTGAACCAATTCAACCTATTCTAAGATATTCTCCATTATCTTCAACATTCTTCATCTTCGGTATGTTCAATAGAATTCTCTGAAAAGTTAATTTGGTTGGAACTTTTTTTCAAATGATGACATGATATCAAATATAAGATGAAGTTATAGACCAAATAATCTTCGATAAGGAGATAAAGTGCTCCAATATGTTTTAATGTTGGGATATTGTAGATCATTCTTGATTAACAAGCCACTTGATCATAGATTCTTGTTGCAAGTCTCTTGTGAAATAGAATGTAAATTTGTTGGTTGCCCCATGAGATGTCAGGAAAATGGGTAGATTGTGGCACAGTTTCTTTGAGATTATGTGTACCATGGCACAGTTCCAACCACCATCATCGCTTAGGAATGCACAACACTAATGTTCTAACCAGTAGTGCATTTACACAACTTACTTCACTTTCAATTTGAACACCTAAGAGAGGAGAGAAAAAGTCGAAGATTTTTAACAATCAAAATGGTTTGTTCAAAATAAAGGGTAAGGGTTGGGGGAGAGCGAACTGGAAAAACCCATCGTTTTATATCTGCATCCTACAGAGAGTGTAGACCCTCTTGTAGACCTAGGCAGAGATTAAGGGAGTCTCATTCTTGTTTAACTGCATAAAACATATATTGAAAGGATATGAAATGTGTGTTGGTTATTGCTGTGAGGATGAGGAAAGAGTGATGGTTTACAACTTTATGCCCATAGTTAGTCTGGTGAACCATCTTTTCAGAAGTACAAGGTTTTCCTAGCCCTATGTTATGTTTTATTTGGTGTGGTGTGGTGGTGGTCTCTATGCTTATAGAGTAGAAAACTCATTGCTTAAAAGTTGTTTTGGTAGATTTCTCAGGCACAAGTCATTGAAATAATTATAGTGAGGCTCCTTGCAACTCTTGGGGTGTAAATTCAAAGAGAAGTGATAGAGGATGAGAATTTGGTAATTGTGTATTCGATTCATGCATCTTATCAAAGAAAGTATGTGCACAAGCCTTTAGAGTAGTATAACATAGGTTTGGAGAATACTTGAGCAGTCTTGATACAACATCCACCGTTTCTGGAGGTGTGCGTTTGTGAAATACCTTCTGTCATGGATGTGCTTTAATTTAAGGGAATTTAAACTTTGTATAATTTGGGTTCGTGAACTTAATCTCCCCTCAAGTTGGAGTCCCTTGAACCTTGATGATCTCCACCAACTGGTCATCACCACTTTCTCTAGGAAACTGGGAGTCCAAGGAGAAATTTTGCTAAGACGCAATCCAATGATCATATATCTATTGTCATAATAGGGGCAGTCCAAAGAGCAATTCTTCTAAGACAAAATCCAATGACCATATATCTATTGTCATAGTATGCTCTGTAGCTCCCAAAATAAGTTATGCAGCTCTGTAATAACGCGAACATATATATGATATATAAAACTCATTGCTTAAAGTTGCTTTGGTAGATTTCTCAGGCACAATTTGTTGAAATAATTCTTGTGAGGCTCCATGTAGCTCTTGGGGTGTAAAGTCAAAGAGAAGTGGTAGAGGATGAGCATTTGGTAATTTTGTATTGGGATCACGTAGCTCATCAAAGAAAGGATGTGCACAAGCCTCCAGAGCAGTACAATGAAGATTTGGAAAATACTAGAGTAGTCTTGATACACATCCACCATTTCTGGAGGTGTGCGTTTGTGAAATACCTTCTGTCATGGATGTGCTTTAATTTGAGGGAATTTAAAATTTCTATAATTTTAATTCATGCACTTAATCTCCTCTCGAATTAGAGTCCCCGGAACCTTGATGATATCCACCAACTGGTCAATGCCACTTTGTCGAGGAAACAATGGCAGTCCAAGGAGATATTCTACTAAGAGGCAATCCAATGACCATATATCTATTTTCATAGTATACTCTGTAGCTCCCAAAATAAGTTATGGAGCTTTGTAATAACACAAACATATATATGATATATTGGGCTCCCCTTTCACCAACTTCTTAGCACTGCCAAATTCACAAAGCTTAAGCTGGTGAGTATGGGGTCAACCAGTAAATTTTGTGGTTTTATATCACGATCGCAAATGCCAACAACACCATGGATGTAAGCCAAAGAACGAAATTTATTTGATAGGTGTAGGGTATGACATATATCAATGACATACATTGGTTCATGCTCCTATAGTATATTGTAACTTGATACATTGTGTTAGGTAAATACTCTAATACAAGGTTGAGGCATAATTCATCTTTGTTAGTAGTTGAAAAGAAACAATGTTTGCGTTGAACAATATTAGGATGGTCAAGCATGCGCATAATTTGCAGTTCTCTATTCTTGTATCTCTTATCATCCAACACCATTTTTAAGGCAATGACCTCTATAGTTTATAAGCATGTGGCCTTGAAGACAATACCAAATGACCCTGTGCCCATAATACATTCTGCCCTGTCTCTGATGGTCTATTATGGCTGCCCAGTTTTGAAATCATGTGGCCAGTCTTTGTGCCATTGCCATTGGAAGAGAATACCAAATGATCCAGTGCCCAACATACATCCTTCCCTATATCTGATGGTCTGTTTTGGCTGTCCATTTTGACCACCTATTGTTGTTTATCTGAAACTTGGTTGAAGCTTACTGGGGTGGGGGAGAATGGGATGATTTTCTTTCCATCCCCTTTTATGAATTCCCTTAGGTAGTGGTTCCTACCTCATGAAAAGTGAATGTCATAAAGTCACTTAACTGATATAGTGAAGGTAAGGTCTTGATTACTTGTTTATTTTAGGATGGGTTGATTTTGGGGTCTTTGGTGAGCAACTTGGCTAAGTATGGGGTAATTTTTGTAACTGTTGTGGGATCATTGTTTGCTAATATACAATATCGAATGCATATTATCTGAAAAAGATGCCAAATTTGACAACTTTTGTTGTTGTTTGCCCATGCTTTTAACTAATTTGTAATCTGAGAAGGATGCCAAATTCGACAATTTTTGTTGTTGTCTACCCATGCTTTTAACTAATTTGTAATGTGAAAAGGATGTCAAATTCAGTAACCTTTGTTGTTGTTTACTCACACTTTTAACTAATTTGTATATTCATGTTGCATATCACATGCTGCCTATAAGGATTAAGGTTAGACAATTCATACAATTTGTTTAATGTCCTCTTCTTCAACTTGTTATCCATAAAAACTTAAAAGTTATAGAAGTAGGACACCAATGAAATTCTCAAAGAGTTATATGGAATGGTGATTCTTCTTTCGATTATTTGAATATATTTGGGTAATTGCAACCTACCTTATGACTTTGGATTTGATCCGTTGAGCTTGATGGAACCTGAAAGACCTAGAGATTTTATCAAACCAGGTTGGCTCTCTTATGGAAATATAATCAACGACCGATTTACAATGCTCGATGCAGTTGGAGCCATTGCTCTTGAAATCTTTAGGCAAGCTTGGGCTAATCCCATAGGAGACCACACTTCCCGCGTCCAAACTAGAGTCATTCCTCCAACAAGGACATATAACTACTAGGCTGACCCTTTTAAAAGTATGCAATTTTCCACATTCTCAATTTCTTTAGACGTTCCTCTGCCCCCTTTCGGTGTAATTGCTAGCTAATTATAAATCAAAAACTTCATGATATCTTCCGCGAAACTTCGTGGAGACTAAAATATCTTCCGCAGATCTATTTCACAAATCAAATAGATACCCATCTCAGGCTAAAATATCTTATGCGGGTTTATCTCAAAAATTAATTAGATACCCATCTCAGGCTAAAATTTCTCCGCGGGTCTGTTTAACAAATTAAATAGACACCTATTTCACACATTAAAGTCTCGTAGTTAAGGTAGAAATTTGACTTTTTCAAATCGGACTGTTCTTACAATTTGAATATCTATTTTAATAATTATATTATTTAGACTGGATTTTTTTAAAAGTTTTTTCTGTTTTAGGAATTTCAAATCGGACTTTTCAAATTTGATGTTGAAACGTTGGAATTTTTGGTGGCATGTAACGATCACATTGCCTTTCAAATTCCATAGTTGCTTTTGGTTTCAATGCGTGGTCTCAGCAGTACAGATCGCGATGACTGGCGTAAGTCAACAGTCGGCCATTTCAACGAAAGCCACTTGCGACGACCTTGAAGGGGCCATGGAATAACTTGAACTTGCCAAAGCCATTGCTGAACCTGTTGGATTTAGAGACGTCTAATTACAATAATTAGGTTGGACATATGTGCATTATGATTATGATATCAAATACTGTCAACAAGATTACATTTATATAATGATTAAAATATGCCAAATAATGTGATTAATTAAGTCATGGCATTATACGTATTTAAATAAGGATTTGGATACGAATACATATAGAATAATGTTAATCAATTATAATTGTTAATGGACCGATTATAGTTGATTAAAATAATAGCAGTAATAAATTTCAGCCAAATTTCGGCTGTCCAGATTTCTTGACAGCTAAATTTCGGCTGTCCAGATTTCTTGACAGCTAAATTTCAGCTGTCCAAATTTCTTGACAGACTTGTTTCAGCTAAATTTCAGGCTGCCCTAGGATTGGGGTTTTGCACTGCTATAAAAGGGCTGAGTCTCCAAGGCTTGCAATCACCCAAGAAAAAATTGTCTGCTCCATTGAAGACTAGATACTCTGTCAAGGATAGCCAGAGAAAAGGATTGCAAGCTCTTGGAAGGATTCAAGAGCCAATAACTCAAGTCAAGACCAGGAGCCTTTGAAGATGGAAAGTAAGTTCCGCTGTGCATTAATTTTAATTTCTTACAAAGGAGTAGATCTCGGTTAGGGTTTAAAGTAATTATGAAAAACCCTCAAAGTAAAACCAACAAGTGGTATCAGAGCACCTTTATGTAAGAATTGCAGTTTAATTCGGTGCCTGGGTTATGATTTTTGCAAGCATAAGTTGGTGTTCACAGTTTGCATGCTTCTGTTTGACCGAATGTATGCATGAGAATCTGTTTGCCGAATGCATGCACGAAATTTTTTTTATGGGTTACTGCTCGCATTTAAATAATTTTTTTTTTCTTTGAAGTCAAACGTTACCCTTTCACAATTTCTCATTTAATTGTGAGGTACAGTACTCATCTTCTACCATGCGGCGATCCCAGCTTTTAAATTTTTATGAAATAATAAAAATAGATTTGCTAGATGAACTGTAAAGGTAATTGTTGCCTTTCTGGTTAAAACGATAATCTAAATCTGCAGTCGGTTATGGTCCAGAGTTATTTCAAAATATTCAAACAAAAATGTGAAATGAACTGTGTTTTCTACAGTCGCACAAGAAATAAACATGCAGAGATTATTTTTCTGCTTTGAGACTAAATTATCTGCCGATATGTATAGACTAAATTCTCTCGGTAATATTCTGACATGATACTGATCTGATGTACTTGCTGTTAGTACCATTACAGCCTCAAAAAAAATTTAACTAGGTAGTAGGTAGGATTACCAGCAGCAATATCGCATTCATGGTTTTTTGACCACTTTTCAAGAAAATAAATTTTGAATGCGACTTCATTTCGCCGAAAAATATTGACGGTTCATACAAAAAGGTTCAAATATACTAGGCTAGGCATATTTTACCTTCGTTTTTAAATGCATGAGGCAAAACACGGATTTACATACAAAAAGTTATATAATGTGAAACTGCTATTTCAAATGTTTTATATTCTACCCATGAGAATTTACAGTTAGTTTTCCCTGTGAAAATTCGGCAAAGGCTTGTTTCATTTCTACAGTCAGTTTTCCCATTAAAAATTCGAAAAAGGCATATCAGGTTTCAATGCGGTCTATTGCTGTGGTTTCAACGATCTCCCTTTGCTTAAGAAGTTAAATACGGGGTTTTTTACAGGATTCAAGAGATGAAATTTTACAACCTTTTGCCATTTGAAAGTTCGGCAAAGGGATATGATGTTTGAATGCCGTATTTAGTAGTGGTTTCAAGTTTCAACGATTTGCCTTGCCTAAAGGTTCAAAGATAAACTAAAATTTAAATGAACTGATTCATTGATAGGTAAACTGGAATTTAAAGGAGCTGATTCATTGATTTATTGAAATGTTATCAGTTATTTATTAATATTTTGTTAATTTAAAAATCCATCATGCTTATCAAAGTTATATATATACTTCTAACTACAATCATATATTGTATTACTCTGAAGGATTCAAACTTATAATGATGCTAATCATGGCAAGTATAAGATTATTTAGTATTCTCTAAATAAATTATTTAGTATTCTCTAAATAAATTATTGAAGCATTTCTAAAAGGTAATCATTGTAGAAATTGCTGAAGTTTTACTAATTTTGGAATCTAACTAAAGGCGTTTTTTAAGTATACATGTGTTGTTTTCGCATGAGTCAAGCATTGACATTCGCAAACGAACTACTCTCTGTAAGACGATTGCAAGGATGACTCATGACAAGTTGAAATGACGTGCTGGCAATGGACGTGGGTGTTAGCTTTCCCAAAGGAGGGTTGGCGCCTGCTAAGTTGTTTGGTGCATAAGGGTAGTGTATAAAAAATAAGTTGCAACACACATGGACTGGCCTGGTCGTTAGTTCATGGATATGTTGGTCTGACCCAAAGGTAGATTGACAAAAAGGTTGCATGTTTGTACTTTATTCACTACACCAAAGTGCCTGAAGGTAATGATTGCACCCAAAGGTGTTTCATTACTGAATGGTGTTTTGGCTAAAGTTTTAATGGAGAAAATAGTTTTACACATGCGTTTAGATAGATTTTAGAATTATGATTAAGGATCAAATCGTGATGCATTGTATCTAAATTATTTCCTTGTTCTTGAATTTTTCAGATCCAAACATAATGTCAAGTCTAAGTCAGATTAAGCC